>MNCI01012331.1:2175453-2193447 GCA_015680685.1 Gnetum montanum
CCTGGTAGCATAGAAGATAAGCCGAAAATACCAAAAAAATCACATACCTCAGACTTGCTTAACCATACACCGTGATACATACAAGCAAGCCTAGGAAGACAACGAACGATTAACCCCAAGTGTTTCTTGTGGTGTTAAGGCATTTAGTCTGCGGAGTTCGACCGGATCGTGCGTGTATGCTCGTATTCGTATGGTGGAGTGTAGGGGTACCTCGCCACTCATCACTTGTAATGCGAAAAAACCTACCTCCTCCAGCAGTCAACAGGCACCAATGGTACCAAAAAGTCCTACCTCTTATGAAATTTCGATGGACAACACTAGCATTAAAAAAATCTTCATCATCTATCAATTGTAAATACCTCTAGTGCCAAAAAAAAAATTGCCTCCTCCAATAGCCCATGGACATCACCAACATTGAAAAACCTACCTACTTTAGTAGTTTTGACCAACCAAAATTTGTCATTACTTGGCAAAAAAAATTTCATCAATTAATGGATATTTTTGAAAGTGTCAAATAATAGAAAATTTAAAATTAACATTTTATTAGGAAAAGTTAAAATAAAAAATTAGTGGTAAAATTTCATAACCAAGTCAAATTGACATTTTGGCAACAAGTGAGATAAAAATTTCATAATTAAGTGTATTTGTCCTAGATTAGTACTAGGATGGGTAACCTCTCAAGAAGTCTTATTTTCCATGCCCAAAGTTTTGGACTTGAAAAACCATAACTTTTATTTCTAGAAGTCCTTTTCAGTAAATTAAGAGTTGTTTCCTATAGATTTCAATCTCTCAGATGTAATGGTAAAGTTAGGTTATCTCCATAGAGCTTCAAATTTTCATTTTTATGTCTTACCCCAACATGGTGCCTCAACACTCTCAAAGACTCATTTTCACATAATTCAAGCATAGTGATGAGCAATGAGACACCCCTACCCCCAACCATACTAATCAAAAAGCATTCACATGCAATCCTATCAAATTCCATGGACTTTATCACCTCTAGTACACTAGCCTACTAGGAAGTGAATCTTGCCTTAAGATCAATTGTTGTCTTTCTAATTACACTTGTGATGTACACTGGTATGGTTAAGTGTAATTGAGGCATCTAATTTTTATCATTTTATGTTTTATGGTTTTGGTTTTGAAAGGAAGATAAAAGTGATTGGATTAACTAATTTAAATTAACTAAGTAACTAGCATCTAACTTATCCTAACACAAGCATATAGTCCCACTTTCTGTACATATCTTGAACCCACATATCCACTACTGGGTGACCAATTGTTATGCTACTGGGTGTACCAAGCAATAACATTGCTAGGATTACCAAACAAATACGTGTTACACTCAAAGTGGTCATACTTATATGTTTAATTTACCTTACTTAATTGTTTCATTAACTTAATTACTGAAAAAATTTAATAAATAATTAAAACATTCAATAAATAATTAAAGATATTAAATGCATAAATAAAATATTTAATCTATCCAAAATGCTACAAAGTTTACTAGAAATTTCATCTTTATTGTCACACACATAGTCGTGCTTAGGTACAACAATGCTCAAATTGAAATCTATACACTCAATGACTCCTACTGTGAGCACTTGGGAGGAAAATTCTAACTTTTAAATGGAAAAACTACAAGAGCTTCTCTACAACTACAATCTCTTATGCCATAAATGCAGCTGGTAGGCACGTATTTATCGCTAAAAATTGACATTGCATCAACAGGGCCTCATCGATGCATGATACAATGAGTCGACGAGGTCACATCGACAAGGCCTTATCAATGTAACTAACTAAATTTTGACTCATCATACCCCCACAACTAAATGAAAACTCATCCTTAAGTTCTTTACAAAATTGGAAAGGTATGGGATTATTGACTAACTTTTTGCAAACAAAATAAACTAACTAACTTGACAAAAAATGAAGTTCCTGAGTGTATGAACCAACACATTAAAAAAAATGATGGTGTTCAGGACAAAAAATTGAACACCATGACACAAATCTTAAAAATTGGATAGCACATTCCTTAGTGGCATAAATTTGGATGGAGAAGATCAGATGGTCCCAGGTGGTGGTGGCCCCTGAGGTTCCAGGGGACCTTCACCAACTTCACACATGGGCGATGGTTGAGATGGTTGCAGCTGTCCTACTGCTATTACAACTTCAGGTGGAAGGTGGAAAGCATCTAGCATTGCTTTTATTTTCTCCTCCTTACTTCTAAGATCATGCACCATCCATGCAACTTCGCCGCTATGGGTTGGAACTAGCACATCCCAAGGACATGAGATTGCTGGAAACAATCCCTTAGCATTGATGAACCAAGCAGAAAATTGTTTGCATTCACTATCAAATGACCTAATTATGTTCTTAAACTCCTAGTAGTCATTCATCTATTTGGCTAGGTTCTCAGCAATTAATCATTGATCTATGAGCTATATTTTGAGAACTTTAAGTTTAGCATTTATGGTCCCAAGCTTCTGCTTGGCATCTTTGTTGTGCTTAAACTTAGCCTCGTATAATAGATACAAAGTAGCCATTTGTTTCTCTAACTCTAACTATGACCATCTAGCAATCAACATTGCTAGGTTTGCAAAATGAAGATTCACCAACTCCATATATTTTGTCATTTCTTCGATTTGCAACTCCTTCAAGTGGATCTTCATTTTGTTGTAGGTGTCAATCGCATCAATGATGGGTTGCCAAACGTCTCTTCCCTATTGAAGTTACTAGAGGACTTCATTTATTTTTACCTTTGCCATTTGAATGTGTTTTTCATTAACTTCCTTCTATAGGCCAACTTGGTCTTTGTGGTGATTCTTCACTTTTTCAAACTTGAGGGCCTTATTCTTCCAATCAATGATTTCAATGGCAAACTTCTAGTGCAAGGCATGCACTTCCTCCATTAATAGATTTTGATTTTCTATGGCCAATCTCTTCAATTTATTGTTTACCCTAGCAAGTTGCTCCTATTGTTGACGAATAACTCCTACATTTGATGCTTCTAAGCATCAACATTATGCAGGTGATGATTTTGTGTAATTAGGGTCTCGTTCTCCTAGCACATCTATGCTAAGTACTTCTAAATTGAATAGATTTTTACTTAAACTATGGACTAGTTGAAGATAGCCATAACTATCTCCTCCTTATCCTTCTAGAATCATTCTTAAAGTTGTTTGAAAGCTTCATCTCTTGTTATTATTAGGCTAATGATTGTAGGATTTTCATGTCAAGCATGTAGTTCAGCAACCTCCATGGCCAAGCATTAATTTTGTTCTTGGGCCATTTCAAGTTGCCCCTCCAAAATAATGCATTTTCCCCTTGCATTCAATAGCTCTGATTGGGTTGCAGTGATGTCTTCCAAAAAATCAAAGATATCCAAAATCGATTACCCAATCCCCACCAGTCGATCGAGCAATTCTTGATGCTAAGCTACATTCAACTTTTCACTAACCATGCCTACAGATGTCTGCACATCTTGAAGTGTAGATACATCTAGTACAAACGTCACAGGTGCATTTAATGCTTCAACAACATAGTTAGCAACAACTTTAGCTACTATTTCCTACCCTTGGTGCTACATCACCAAGAAAGTTTCCTCTTTTCCTTCCTCCAAACTCACTGAGAAAGTGGTGGCATTCCCAGGGATTCCTAGAAATAAATGGTATTGAGATAAAGACACCATCACCTCCCAAGCATTGGAATTTGACCTCATGGATCGTTGCGTTCATTGGGTAGAGAAGATTTGTCCACCCCTCTCCATCTAGCTAATTGTTTGGGCCACCTCATTCATCACTAGTTAGTACACAAATGGATCTACCCCACTTGTTCTTGCATGTTGCTCTTGTTCACTCAAGAGCTACTCTTAGATTTTGCATAGATGCTCACTGGCTACATGGGCCTCTAATGTTGTTTCCTAAGTGGGTGGTGGAGGCAGCTACTCCTCTTCTTAGGTTGTTGTTGGCATCTTATCTTTCATGATCTTAGACCATGAGGCCAAAGAAGCATGCTTGATGGTATTGTTGGAGTAGTGAACAATGCCTGTCCTTTTGTAGAGTTTTCATATGAGGCATGGAAAGGGTAGGGTTTTCCTTCCATGTTTATTTTCCTTGAAGCATTTCTCGATCTCTATGTAGATCAGTTGTGGAAGATTGATGAAAAATTTTCCACTTTGAGCATCACATGCTCAGGAGAGAAGGTAATCACCTTGCTTGGCCTCACTATTGGATTGAGATGATAGGCTATAATTTTGAAATAGATACACTCTGCTAGTGTGAGTGCACTATACTCCTTATGGTGAACCCTATAGCATCACTGGGTCCACTCCCTCTTGGCTTCAAGATCACCTTTCATGGATAGTTCAACCAATGATGTTCCAATGTTAGACAACCCTAGTGCTTATGCAATAACTTCTGTCAAGTAAGACACTTGAATGTCCTTGATTTTGACAACGGACCCCAACCTTCAGTTACTCCAAAAGAGATATGTCTCTCCCATGTATCATTCTCCATTGGATGTGATTATTGACCACATGGAAGAGGTTTGTAGCTAAGTCTTGACACCCTTTAGAGCTTTCTCAAGAAATGACTTGAAGTTGACCTCTTGAAGAACTGATCGTTGGATCTCTCAGGACATGATGATGTCTAAGCAGGCTTAAGTCAAAGTGACTTCAAGCCTTGGTGTGGGTCCAAGCACTTTTCCTCTCCATGATTGTTCTATGGAAACTTCTTCTTCTAGAATCTATTAGATAGATTCCACTTTGGGCACCTCACAAAGAGGTCTTGTTGCATGGGTTTCTTATGGTGGTTCTTGGGCTTGTTCTTGTTGGCCCCTTCCAGCTTTGGGCCGCTTCTCCCTTGGTTGAGAGGGTTCTCTTTCCTATGGTCATTTCTATTTTGGTACCATCTATAATCACAATGAGACCATGGATTAGCAATCATTGTGTAACCTTAAAGTAATTGGAATACCTTTATCTCTCAAGGATGGTTACACTTTGGCTAAGTTGTGATTATGGCTGATTTAATTATTTCGATTATTATCTACTTATGTGTTATCATTAATAAATCATCCCAAAGGTTGTTAGAAGGGTTAACTATCGAATAAGTTAATGTTTATATGTTGTTAAGGTTATTAACCCTTTAGGGGAGTTAGAAAAATTTCTAAAAATTTTCATTGATTTTTCATTAGAAACCTTCAGGTTTGTAGCCCCCATGATAAAGATCTTACCTCTAGTAAGTGCAAGATAGAAAAACAGAGTGATTTGGACAAACACTTGGGAAGTTATGAGCTCTGGAAGGTTTTTGGCTCTAAAAGTTGCAAAAAATCCCTATGTGTTATGAGGCAAATGTCAAAAATTCCTAATTTCATAGTGGTATATATAGTATGCAAGCACTACGTCAATGAGGCCTCATCAATGCGGTCAGCTACATCAATGAGGCCTCATCAACACAGTTGTGGACCACCATTGACTTTGGTCAAACTTGTGAAATACAAGGAATTTTTGAATGAAATTAGGATCAAATGAAAGCTTAAAAGGCCAAGAACAATATGAAAACATGAGAAGAGGATGTTGAAGCTCATAAATTTGGAAAAATAGAGAAAATTTGATTTGGAGGATGAATGAGGTAAAAGGTTAAGGAGCACTGAGCAGAATACCCAATTGAATATGCAAAAGATAGGATTGTGGTAATGTCAAAGTAAGAAACCTTAACTAACCAAACCAAGAGCTATGCAACTGGGTCCTTTCCATAGTAGGCTCATGCCCTTATTATCGTTGCATAACCTCAACTAAGGAGTCTATGGGTCCCATAGTCAATTTAATGATTTTGAAAAGTTAAAGACCAACCAAAAAGAATCTACTCAAGAATCCAAACACATCAAACTAAGACATAGAACATGGTAGTGAGCTGAGTTATGATAGCATGGATGGATTATAGAGAAGGTAGAATGGAGTTTCGAATTGAGGTCATAAGAAGTCCCTTGTGGAATTTTTGTTTAAGATGACCTAGGAAGATTCATCCTTAGTCCAAACCAAAACCAACCGCTTTTAGTGACTTTGCATCACCACTTTAAGACCAATTCATCCACTCGAGACATAAGAGTGCTTCCACAAGACAACCATCAATCCATAAGGAGAAGAAAAGAGAGAAGTAGGAAGTGAGAAAGAGTCTTAGTTAAAGGGGACCTTCATGCATAGGTGCATGTCTATCTAGTCCCATAAATAGTGCTTATAGCCCACTTATTTGTTCAATGGATGTGCTTTGAATTCTCATTGTTTTTTTTTTTTGTTTTTTTAAAATGGGATCCACACCATGCAAGGACTTATTCATGTCTAAGGGGTGTGCTTTGAATTCCCATCATTTTTTTTTGGATGGGAACCACACCATGCAAAGACTTATTTGACTTCCTATTAGTGGTGGGTATGGGATGGTAAGAAGTCCATGAAAAACACTCAAGCACATAAGAAAATAGAAGAGTACAAAGAGTATAGAGTCCCCTTGAAGTCACACCCTTTTCAAACCTTTGAATCCTTCCTAATTTTAGAAATACCAAGGTTACTAATTAATTAAAAGTTTCTTTAATGGAAGGAACCTCAGATTCCCAAAAAAAGGAAAACCATAGGGTTCATTGGATGGGAAAATGACATGGACTTACTACCTATTCCATAGAAAATAAACCATGCCAAAGTCATCAGACATCAAAATTCAAAAATAGAAACTAGACACTAATAGTCACAACATTAAGCACAAACCATAATTAGTAAACAACAACGATGGCATTGTGTCTTATGACAATAAAGTAATTTTATTAGCAAAAATAAGGAAATATCACTATTGAGTCAAAACAAAACAAAGTAAAATATATAAGAAAGTGTGAAATAATTAAGAAAAGTTCAAAGGTACTAACAATGGTGTACAATTAGAAAAATTTAAAAATCAAAAATTTATAAAATAAATAACTTGTAAAATCAAAAAAACATGGAAAACAAAAAAGTAGAAAAACTAAGAAGCCAAGTGGATAGTTATCATGGATGGCCATCTCCCCCATGACTGAGTTGGAAGGAGGAGATCTAGAAAATGGAACGTGGTTGTCCATCCATTGAGGTGGTAGTTGCACTGGCCTATCTTGGTTCTAGGAAAGGCTTTACTTGTTGGATGTTAATCAGCTGATTTTTATTCGGTCTTTCAAGTTTGCAGATTAACATGGCTTTAAAGGAAAAGGTTTGATCAATTATATAAGATCCTTCCCACAATGTTTGAAATTTTTCCTTTTGGGGTACATGTGTGGGGTTCCAATAGAGAACCTTATCTCCTAGTTGAAGTTTTGCTTTCCTGATTCTGAGGTCATGACATTGCTTGCTAAATGCCTTTTGCACCTCATTCAAGGATAGGTCCACTAATTGATTTTCATTTAGCACATTTAGATTGATCAATCTTTCTTTCTATGCTAGACTTGGGTCAAGATTCAAATTGTAGGTTGTTGATAGTGTGCAGAGCTTGGACTGAATCGGGAGCATTGGAAGTTTTCCATACACTAACTTGTAGGAAGAATAGACAATAGGAAGTTTCCATGTTGAAAGATAAGCCTAAAGAGAATCATTAATTTTTGTATTCCAATCCTTCCTATATTTTCTAATGGTATAGTTAGTATTTTTGTGATCTCCTAATTGGTTACCTTTGCTTGACCATTGGCTTGGGGGTGATAAGGTGTTGTTAACTTATGTTCAACCCCCAAGCATTACATAAATTTTGTAAAAGTGGCACATATGAAATGAGTTCCATTATCAAAAATTAGTGAATCTGGCACCCCAAACCTATTCACAATATTTTGTTGTATAAATCTAGTAGTAGTGGATGATGTACAATCAGTAATTGCTACTATTTCTACCCACTTTATGTAATAGTAAACTACTACTATGATATATGCCTTTTTATTGGACATGGGTGTGATGGGACCCATGAAGTCAATGCCCCATATATCAAAAGGTTCTAGTGGTTGAATCCACTATTGAGGACCTTCCATGCGAGTAATCATCCCCCCGTCTTGTTAACATCATTCACAAGACTTGATGAACTGGTGGGCATCCCTAAAGATTGTAGGCCAATAGTATCCAACCATCAAGATTTTTATGGCCATGCATCTCCCTACATAGTAGCCTCTGCAAGGCCCTTCATGAGCATCCTAGAGAACATGTAGTTGATCTTCATCAAGGACACACCAACAAATCAGGCCATCGACACACACCTTGTAAAGCTGTCCATTGATTTTCATAAAGTATTTGGCCCAATGAATAAATTATTTTTTCTTTCTAAAATCCAAATCTTGTGGCATCTCCTAAGTGAGAAGATAAGTGAGGATACCATTATACCATTTTGTTTTTACGAGCATTTGTTCACTTATTACTCCTGTAAAGAAGATTTCATCTAGAAACTTATCAAAGAGTGGGCTCTCCTCTCCTTTATTATCCCATCTTAAATAAGAGAGGTGGTTAGTGACCACATTCTCAATCACTTTTTGACCTACCATTGTGAGATCAAATTCATGTAGGATCACAAGCCACCATATGATACAGGGGCTCATCATTGGCTTGTTCATGAGGAAGCAAATTGCATTGTAGTCTATATGCAGAAATACTTTGTAATTACACACATCATGTGTCAACTTTTCCAGAGCATACACCACTACCATTAGTTCTTTCTCCATGGTGGTGTAATTTAACTATGCTCCCACAATGCTTCGTCTTGTGCAGTGGATGTAGTATGGTCGTTTCTTATCATCCATCTGCATGAGCAGTGCTTCCAAGGAATAATTAGATGCATCCATCATGATGTGGAGGGGTCTATACCTATTTGGTACTTGTAGAATTGGTGTTTCCATGAGTTTCTCGTGCATCTTTCTTTGTAAGCTCTACCAACAACTTTGCAATCTTAAAGAAATTCTCTATGAATTGCCGATAGTAGCCAATGTGTCCAAGAAATAACCAAACATCCTTAATGATCTCTAGTTGGTGTGTTATTCCTTGGATGACCCTTATCTTTTCTAGGTCTACTTCAATTCCTTTTTTCAAAATTTGGTGCCCTAGCACAATGCCTTCTTGGACCATGAGATGGCTCTTTTGCTAGTTGAACCACAAGTTTGTTTCAACACATCTCCTTAGTACTTGCTCAAGGTGGTCCAAGGCTTGCTCAAATGTAGCTCCATAGGTGGAAAAGTCATCCATGAAGACTTTAACACCACTTCTGATTTGCTATTGAAAGATACTAAGGACCATGCATTAAAATGTTGCAGGGGCATTGCACAAACCGAATGGCATCTTATAATATGCAAAAGTCCCCTAGAGACTCATGAATGTTGTCTTGGCCTGATGTTTTGGTGAAATTTTTATTTGCTTATAACCATTATAACCATCCAAGAAGCTATAATAACAATGCCAAGATATGATATCCAATACTTGATCTACAAATGGCAAAGGAAAATGATCTTTAAATGTTTTCATACTCAACAGCCTAAAGTCAATGTAGACCTGCCATTTGCCACATTTCTTTGGCACAATTAAGAGTGCTCTAAGCCACTCACTATTTGTGATGGGATAGATGAACCCTGTCTTGAGGAGTTATTCAATTTTCTCTTTGACAATATTCTTCAATTTGGGGTTCAACCACCTCTATGGCTACCTTCTAGGCTTCATGGACAGGTTAGTGTAGATTGGATGCTAGAATATCCTTAGATCGATTCCTATTAACTCTAGATATTACTAAGCAAAGGTTTTTGGCCACTTATTAACTACCTTCAATAACTTTTCTTTTTATTTAGGGGCAAGTTTGGCATTAATTATGACAAGTTTACCATTGTTTAAAAATGCATCTTTCATACTGGCTAATAAAATTTCTAGCTCTAGAGGCTCCTGCTTGAAATTATCAGGGATTTCCAACTCTCCTAATAGGTATCATCATCTTTGTCAAAGAGTTGAGAATGAACTTATTCAATCTTATACATGCCTTCAACATAAGCACATGTTGGGCTCTTAGTTGGTTCCATGCATAATGTGTTGCTATTTGAATTAGCTATAAGTCACTGGATGCCCTCTTGTTTTACGGCTACTATGTACAAATACTTTTGAATAATAATTTCTTGTGCACACTAACTGCATGCTTTAATGTATGTACTCTTGATGGACCAAATATTTTACATGAAATTTCACCTGTTATCGTTGTATACGATGCATGGAATATGCTTCTTCTCTATCTTACCTAATTCATTTTCTTTGAATATCTCTAGAGATATGTCCCTTATACCCATACGCACATCAACTGTTCTTAATCAAGTTCTTCCCATAATGATGGGGAAGTCACTTTTGTAGTTGTTAACCTTGATCACTAGAAAATCAATAGGATAGGACCACCCACACACTATGGTCACAATGTCCTTTACTAACCCTAGAGGGATAGTAATTGACTGATCTGCTAAATCTAGATGGATTTTTCTCTTCTTAAGAGGTGGTAGGTTCTGGGCCTTATACATGTCATGGGAGATGAGATTAACTCTAAAACTAAAGTTAAGAAGAGCCTTGTATGCATCATGTCTAGTAATCTATAGGTAAATGAGTGGACTTCCTAGGTTAGAACTTTTTGTAGGAAGATTACCAACCTTAATCTAGTCAAAAATAGCATGAGTTAGCATCAGAGTGCAAATCTGTAGTGGCATCTAGTTTGAAGGAAACTCAAAGGTGTTTGATGTAGAGGATGAGGCTACTAGAGATGCAAGATGATTTACCAAACTAGATTGTGAGGGTTGAAGAGGACTACTAGGTTAGAAGAAAGGTGTTTTTCTAGATCCATTGTTCAGACCACTTGGTTAGAAAGCTAGTTGTGAATGTACAACACTTGTAGTGTTTTGTTGTTGTGGCTATGGAGGAATTTCACCCTACATGGATGGAGTAGGAGGTAACTAGGTTGAAGGTGGAGGTATGTCTACAAATGTGGAGGGTGGTATGAATATGGGTTTTCCCTTCTAGTAGATGGTGAATGTATTCAGTGATACTTTGGAGGGTAATAGTGATGCTAAAATGAGGTATGACTTGCATAGCTTCTTGGAGATATAGGTTGCTAAATATAGTACCCGTATGGATCTAGTTGCCTATAAGGGTACTGCTGCCTTGGCGATGGCATTCCCAATGATTATGGTTGATGCCACTATTGATATTGTTCATAAAGTTGTGAAGGAGCTTCACTTGGATGGTAAGCTTGTTGTTGCTTGTGGAACTACCTTGGATTTCCTTGAGGATAAGAGAATTTTCTAGATGCCTACCTATGTGCTAGTCAAGGATTTAATGCACACAATCCAAAATTTTGTAAGTGTGACACCATGGGGCAACATCCCTTTGGATGTTCATATTGATAGATGTCATAATCAATTTCATCATCAAAGTCAGTTTCCACAACTTCTTCTATGACAGTAGCTTTGCCCTTACCTCCTTGGTAGGTACATTTAGCTTCTTTACATCTTCTATGATTATGATCACTATTTTTCTCTTTGAATTCTTTTTCAATATTCATAGCAACTTGAAATTTTTCGTTCAAAGAGTCCCATAATTTATCAACCTTTGCCAAAATATCAAAAATAGATTTTCCAATGGCCAATGTTTTCCTATTCACCACTTCATCAAGTGGTGACTCCTCCTCATCACAAAATTGGACATCTCATTTTCTGATGGAAGGGTTCCTATTATACTCTTCTACACTTTTCCTTTTTTGTAGCTCATCTTCTTCTTTTGTTACTTTCTTAATTAGCCTTTGGATATGATGAGCTCTCAGTTCAGATGATCTTCCTTGGGCATACACCCCAAGGGTTCTTCTAGTTTTTACTCCAAGCCCATATATGATGTGGTGAAGTTCTTCCCTTTAAGAATAACCATGGCCAAGGCATCGGCAGAGTAAATAGTATCTACCCATGGTGGCATCCAAGGATTCATGTGTTCCTTGTTTCTAGCCTTGGATTTGCCTTCTTAGATTAGACACTTTAGAGTACGTCTGATATTTGTCATTAAATAACTCTAATGTGGCACTCCATTGGCGAATGAATTTTGGCTCCAAGGACCAGTACCTGCTTTCAGCTTCCTTGATGAGTGTCCTTGGAAAAAGCTTGATTTTTTGCCATTCATTGTCTATGTTCTATAAGGCACAAGCATCATGGAAAGCTTGTAGATGTGTCTATGGATCAATGTTGTATCCCCCCTCAAATCTTGAGATATTATTCATGTTTAAGCACTTGATCCAACTATCTTTCATATGCCTAGTTGGAATTTTAACTGCCTCTACAATGTTAAGCATACTTCAGGTCGTTAATAGAAGTTCATCATCATCACTACGTCAATGATGCCGCTGATGGTTTTGGCCACCCCTTCAGTCTTTGTGGCCTTCATGGTCACTATTATCTTTTTTATCACCTTGATTATGGTTATTTTGACGACATCGTCTATGAGAACCATTAGATGAAGAGGAATGTTTAGAATCAGATGAAGAGGATGAAGAGAAAGGTGGGCTACCATCACTCTTTCGCTTATTATGATCACCATCCTTAGATTCCTTGTGATTGTGATGCTTGCCTAAGTCCCTACCTTGACTATCACTTTTTCTTGAACCTAGTTTATGAATAGTGGATCACAGGTTCAGGTTCACACCCTCATCATTAATATCAAGGGTGAAGAATCTTCATGTTGAGAACCTTCAATAGGAGGATCCGCATTATCATCTTGATTTAGTAGGAACAAGGGATTAGTGTAATGTTTTCCCTTTGTAGCCTCATGGAGCTTCTCCTAATGTTGATCTCGCTTGTGTTGTGTTTTAGTGGGATAGTAGTATCGATTTTCATATCCATCCACAATGTATTCTTTGTGAAGATCTAAGATGCCCAACTTTTTAATAGTTTTAAGTAGCATCCCTAGCACAGATCAATTGAGGGACAAGACAATGCTACCCTTCATATCACACCATTGTAGTTGTTCATCTTGATGTAGGATGAGGGTGAAGCTTGGTACATATTCATCGAGATGAGCATATACCACTTTTCACTCTTGTCAAATTGGTGGTTTGACTTCTTTAGGCTTGTGAGAAGAAGAAGACATTTTGCAAAATAAAATAAAATTATCAGTGTGCTTTTATAATTCTATGTATAAGAAAGATATTTACCTTGAGATTTGTACAATGATATTAATGATATTCACTTAAACCTTAATATTGCATGTTTCAACAAAAGGAACTTCCATAGCAACAACACCAATGATGAGCAGTGAGGCACCCCTACACCAACCATACGAATCAAAAAGCATTCATGCACGATACAGTCAAATTCTGTGGACTTTATCGTTTCTGATGCACTAGTCTTCTAGGAAGTGAATCTTGCCTTAAGGTCAATCATTGTCTTTCAAATTACACTTGTGATGTACATTAGTATGGTTAAGTGTAATTGAGGTATCTGATTTTTATCATTTTATGTTTTATGATGTTGGTATTCAAAGGAAGATAAAAGTGATTGGATTAACTAATTTAAAGTAACTAAGTAACTAGCATCTAACTAATCCTAACATAAGCATCCAATCCCACTTTCCATACATGTCCTAAACCCATGTATCCACTGCTAGGCAACCAAGCATTATGCTACTAAATGTACCAAGCAATAACGCTGCTGGGATTACCAAGTGAATATGTGTTACACTTGAAGTGGTCATACTTATGTGTTTAATCTACCTTACTTAATTGTTTCATTAACTTAATTACTAAAAATATTTAATAAATAATTAAAAATACTAAATGCATAAATATTTATTCTATCTAGAATGCTGCAAGGTTTATTAGAAAGCTCATCTTTATTGTTGTACACACTATCGTGCTCAGGTACAACAATGCTCAAATAAAGATCCATACACTCAATGACTCTTGCTATGGGCACTCAGGAGGAAAATTCTAACTTTCAAATGGAAAAACTACAAGAGCTTAGCTGCAACTACAATCTCTTATGCCATAAATTTGGTTGGTATATGTGTATTTATAGTCGAAAACTGACAGTTTGTTGATGGGGCCTCAGCGATGCATGATATGATGCATCAATGAGGCCTAATCGACAAGGCCTCATCGACGCAACCAATCGAACTACGACTCATCACATAGGATGTATATTTCTAACATATAAATAGTCATTTCTAATATTTTTCAGCCTTCTAAACCCAATGGTAATGTTAGATTCATCATTCAATAACCAAAAAATTTGGGATATCTAATATCATACCTTAAGAGGCCATAACTTAGATCGATTAACAATGCCTAATAATTTAATTGTTGGGACTAATAGAGCTAACCTTGTAGGTTATCTTGGGCCTTAGGATTAGACATTTAGCATATGCTAATAGTTAAGTTTTAAATCACTAACCCCTAAAGTATCATTAGTTACACTACCGAAGTCTATGTCTAAAGTGGGGTAGAAAGATCATTAAGAGTCTAGGTAATGTAGCTAGTTGTTACCAACTCAAAATCGATTGAAGCATTAGTTGGTGAACCAAAATTTTCATGAAGATGCATGCTCATTTAGCCTATAACCAAATCATGCAACAACAACAACATAAATAATCATAATCTTATTTCAACAAGGTGTATGATACCCATGAGGAGAAATAATCCATGAGAGAATTCAAGAATAAAAATGAAAGTTGCAACATACAACATACTTGCGAGATCCTTAGCTAGTGAAAGACAACATCCATTATGTTCACCATGGGCCTTAAACTGACATGAGTATCAATAACCATGTATCCTAGTATTGTTACAAGATTTGGTTACTAATGTCTTGTGTTGACAAGAAAATTTGCCATGGGTATTCCTTTATCAATTCCAACATGGATGGTTGTGTAATCTAGTATAAATAAGTCAAGTTTAAAGTGGTACAAAGGTCTAAATGAAGATTAGAAGATATGATTTTTGAAAATTCCAAACTTCAAATCATGAATAAGAAAGAATGGTCAAGATTTTGGATATAGAGCCATGAAATTAATATTAAATTTCAATTATTAAGAAGATGTTGCCATTCACCCTCTATGAAGACTTCAATGCAAAATTTGAAAGCAGTATTTTCTTTAAATATGAATGTGTAAAAGAACCCTTAGAATATGAACCCAATTAAAAGAAGATTTTTCCATCAATTCAACATGCAATTCCATTGGCTAGTGCATATTCTACTTACTTAAAATCTATAATAGACAAGTTAATTTTAAGAATTCAATAATAGATGATGTTGTTGGATAAAATTTATCAAGAATCATAGGTCACCAATTACACTACCATGACTAATGAAGATAGGTTAAAATCACTCTCCATTAAGACCTTAGACTATATTTGGTACAATTTCTGATTCTTCTAAGTAACCAAGTTGCTATAGCTAATTTCTAATGAAGAAATTCAAAATAAATATTAAGCCCTACCATCTTGAACAAGCCCATTTGATCATATACCACTTATGGAAGAACTACAATTATTTCTATTAATTGTCAATGTTGATCAAGATTAGGGAGTATCTTACCTTTACTTTTACTTATAACCTTCATAATTTTATTCATTGCTTAATTTATATTTTAATTACATAAATAAAATAACTAGGGTAATGAAATATGGAAATAAGGATTTGCCCTACCTTCACTTGGGTAACCAAATATGAGTTGCACTTTATATGATCTTGGTTAGTACTAGTGATTAGTGCTTGGTAGACCTTTAATTTACCTCTTTTCATTACCTTAGAGAATGAGGTAAGTATTAATAAAATAATATTTATTTTTCATATACTCTTCTCACTTATATTTGTTTGCAAAATAAGCAAAAACAACATTAGGATATTCAATCATAATTCAAAATAAGAAATCAAAGTATTAGAACATAAGAGCATGGAAGGAAACGCTAAAGCTAAAGAAAATTCATCAACTTGTAATCATTCAAGGACAAATGAAACCTAATTAGGGTAGATTGTCATGTCCCCATTCCCAGATGGTGCCACTACATAACGAAGATGATCTCTGTTCATAACTAATGCTTTGTTTATTGTAACAAGATCCAAAAGGGCAAGTTATAATTAAGACTTAAAAGGGCATGTTGTAATAATGAGGATGTCTCTCGAGATGATTTTTGAAGGTTTAACCTAAGGTATTTATACCCAAGAATTAGAGGTCATATCAACATGAAGTGGTGGAGCTAGTAAAGGTGAGTAACATGTGCCGAGTGAAGTGGAACTGGAAGAGAACTGACCATCCCTTCTGGTTAATTGTAGGTCTAACCATGGTGGTAGTGCTGGATATCCTTTAATGGATAGATGCTTAAGGAAGATAATCCCAAGGAATACTTAGGACATGACCTAGGTACACTATTTTACATTAATAAAGCATTCTTTTCATTTTCCTTTTGCATTTTCCCTATTATTTTCTTTACACCTAATGTCGAATGTAATGTATATTTGATGTTTCCCACATTATCTTCATATGCTTAATATCTAATATAACTTATATTTAACATTTTCCATGGCATCCAAGAACAAGATGTCACACAAACATTGAGGTCATAGCAATAAGCAAATTTGTAGTAATCATGACATCAACTCTAATAGCAACTATTCCTACAACATGGACCATAGGTACTAGACTCTACATTATACAAACTAGTGCTATAGGTGCTATCAGTTAAGCACATATGATTTATCTTGGGATTTATCATAGTTCTATGAGTTACTTACAAGAGTTATCTAAAGTAGTGAGTTGTGGGATAGAAAACCTCAAAAACATGTTCCATGTTACCAAGGATGAATCCAAGGTTTTAACAGATCTCTAATCTAGAAAGATCTTATTAAAAACAAATGACTAGCCATTTAGATCTTTATAAATATTGCTACATTCTAAGTCACTTTAGAATTTAGTAAGAGAGCCACTATTATGATCATTCCCCATGACAACCAACATGGAGCTACAAATTTACTTACCAATAATATCAACATAGCACTAAATGTCTCTCTAACACTAGTCCCTAACTTTGTTTCCCAAAAGATATCCAAGTATCCATGGAGATGGATGATAGAGAAGAGAGAAGCATGATCATAGCATAGAATAAAAATGCAATAGGAAGATTGTTACAAAAAAAAATTTGAAAACATGTTCAAGATCCTTAAACCTATTAGTGTCATATAGTTTAAGCCAATTACCACTAAGGAGAAGCTATTATTATTTGAATCCCAACTACTATAGGTCAAGTTGGTGTTGGCGACCATTTGGGATGCGACCGCCAACGAGTGTCCTCAAACAGGATTTAGGTGCCTGCTAGTCTCTGGCAACACCAAGGCCCAGATACCTCCAAATAAACTCAGTAGTTAATGTGAGTATGTGTGTGTGCTGTTGTGGCGTGCAGTTGTGAGAAATGTAACGATTGCGTTGTGCGAACTACAAATGACTTACTTTAAGAGATTCAGCCAACTTTGTCAATTATTGTGAGTTGTTGAAAATTTCCTATTTTGTTCAAACTACCTAGTCTACGTGGTCCCTATAATACCTGCTTGTAACAAATAAAATTTTGCATAAACATTTGAGCACAACTCCGCAAATCTACTCCTAATTTTCCCCAGAGAGAGAGATATAGTTCCACAAGAAAACTAGAAATAGAGCAAGATTCAATGGAAATAGATAGAAAAGAAAAGAAAGCAGATTTGTGTGGACCTCAAATATTTAAGCAAGGTAAAATGACACGAGTAAACACTTTGCAATAAAGTTATTCCAAATTCAATATCTACGAATTGTTCAGACTTCCAAGGCTCAACCAAGCAATATCTTCAAGACAAACCTATTGTGCTATCAAAAACCGCTGCGTAAACTACCACGTACGAGACTCCACTTTGACTAGACAATAGATGCCNAGCTGAAATTTTTATTCTAGCAAGCCATCTTGCAAACAATCTTCTTTACAAATCTTC
>MNCI01012331.1:2194469-2213909 GCA_015680685.1 Gnetum montanum
TCAAAACATTCAATTCAGCAACATTTTCATTTCTATTCCAACTTCATGGTTAATTAACTGTTGCAGAATTCTTTACAAGAAAGAACATAATCCTCCTTGAACAATTTCAGTTCATTAGGATTCTGTACCTCACCATTTGCAAATAAGTCCACCTGTTCCATGAAATGGTAAAAATGTGCCAACAGTTGGATATGCAAAAGTTGTACAACAAAGTTGATCAAATTTATGCTCAGTTAGATAACTCCATGTAGTTCATTGCTCCTAATCTAGTTAATAAATTTTTCACTGAATAATGTTATTTTAGCTAGTTGTAATATCATAGGTCTCATGTAATATTGTAGTTATTAGCGTTACTTATAAATAGCTTTCCACCTACTACATTTATAGCATCATAATGTAGTAGGTATTTAAACCCTCGTGATTTCATTTATGATTTCTAGTAATAGTAAAAAAAATCCATACCCTTGTTGTGAATTAATTTTCTCGAGTCTTTACTCAGTCAAGATGAGTCTAAATACATTTTATTAGTAATAATAATTCCATACCATTGCAATACTCTAACTTAGATAGATTTACTATCATTATATTTTAGCTTAATAAATTTGATCAAGAAAAAATTAGTATCATTGGAATTATCTTGTTGAGTACTACATATTGGATAAGTTTTTGAAAAAAATTATTAAATTTAATTTTTATAGTTTTAAAAGATAAAATAACCTATTTTTGTTGAGTTAACCTTCAAAAGCTAACATATGAGACAACATGTGGACTTCTAAGCTACTTAAGTTTGATTATAAATGATAAGCACACTTAGTGAATGAGATAAGGAATATCAAGCTCAGCTCACTTGGATCTAAGGAAAAGGTCAATAAGGTAGAACATCACAATATTATCTAATAAGTGTGAATTCCCTAGCAACCCCTTGGTAAGGTCTCTTACTTTTTAAGTAGAGGGGATCGCTAGTTAGCTTGGCTTCTTTATGTTCATCAATAATTTGGAAAAGGGTATTCAATATTAGGTTGTTGAGGTTCAAGTGTTCTATGAATGCCAAAACTTAATAATAAAGTAATATTTTAAAGACTTGGTTATAGTTACTACCCTTCTAAAAAGATATAAGGATTTCCTTAGAAACTAAGGGAAAATTTGTACATTATTATAAGATGGGTAAGAGTTACCTGGACTAATATTACTCTTATCTTACTCAATTTTCTCATAGTTGATGAATCTTGTTGGTGTGTGTTGGAGATTCTTCAACCTCTATTCACGCATATTCATGATAATCACTAGGAAGAAATCTTCTTAGTTGCATAATTTACCTTGGACATGATGTGCATTTCATGATGGCTTATGGTTCTTCTTGGATTATGGTTATGATTCATCATTAGATTTGGATTGTAGTTGATCATTGATTCTAATTCATCCTAGGTCATGATTTGATTTGATACTAATTATAACATCCCACTCCTATATGTCATGGAAAATGTCAAATATTTGTAACATTTGATATTATGTGTAATGAATGCAATAGCAAAATAACATAAGGAAATGAAAAGAATGCACTATCAATGTGAAAATATTATATCTAGGTTATGCTCTAAGGGTTCCTTAGGGTTATCTTCCTTTGACATCTATCCCCTAGAGGTAATTTAGCACTACCACTATGGTTAGTCCTATACCTAATCAAAAGGAATGATCAATCATCTTCATGTCTCGCTTTACCTAAGACCTGTTACTCACTATTATTATCTCTACCACTCCATGCTAGCGTGACTCCTAATTCATAGGAGTAAATACCTCAAGTCAAATCCCAAAAGGTTATCTCAAGAGTCATATGCATTATTACAACATGCTCTTTTAAGTCTTATTATAATAATTACATCATTTGTTACGAAGAGGCACCATCTTTATTATAAAATGACTTCATTTGAAAATACGAATATGACACCAGGATAGTTCCATCCTTAATGAAAAATATTAAGTAAATTTGACACATGTTCTTTTCCTAGAAATCCATCATATATTTAAAGAAAAATAGTTAGATAAACTAATACTTCTATTTCCTTCCTTGATTAGGAAGCTATGTAAAAGAGCTATGATCTTGGGATATACAAATGATACAGTTAGAAGGGCTATGAATGCATCATATGTTAAGATGATAAAACTAATGCCTACAAAGAAGGATCAAGCAGAGGAATCATCAAGCATACTAGTAGAGATAATTCCACTAGTTGAGACAGTTCCACAAATAGAAATAGGTAGTGTAGGTCTAAGCATACATGTTCTAACATAAGAACCAAAAGATTACAACCCTATTATGAGTTATCTACAAGAGTTGGTAGAAACTATTAATTGGAAAACTAGAGACTTAGCTAGAATGTTCAAAGTCTAATAATATTATTTAGAAGTTTCATTGAATCCAACTATATGACAAATCACAATGAATATCTTGCAAGAAGACTAGAATGCACAAATATCTAGAAATTATTTTACATTGCATGTAACACTAAAGACTTAAGAAAATGCAACCATAGTACCTGATGAACCATGATTTGTCAGGCTTCAATATCGGACCCGTGATATCAAATCCATGATATCGAGTACGCGATATCATGACCTGAGTAATGATATCAGATACACAATATCATGATTCCTGTGTGAGCCTATAAATACGCGTTTGGGCACATAAGAAAGGATTCAATAGGGGTAAGTGAGTGTAGAAGTAGAGTCTTTTTATCATTTTTTAGTTCATCTCAACTCTTTCCCCAGTGCATGCCTACAGTGTGATGATTATAATTGTACAGAACCTTTATTCGAGTGTGACGTACTTGGACACGTACATGACCGACAATAAAGATCGAGATTACTTCATCATTGTAGCATTTACTTAGTTTTAATTGCTTACTATTATTATTATTTATCATTTTTTTAATTAATGCTTCTTTACCCTCGTCTCCTATCCTTGTTATTAAACAAAAAATGAGTATGACTTAATCACGAGCATTTAAGTGTGACTACTTGGTATCCTAGTAGTGTATCTAGGAATGCTTAAGTAACATGTGCTTGGTAATCCTAGAAGTAGTACACGAGGTCCAAGATGTGTACAGATGATTAAGGAAAAATGCTCATCATACTTAGGCTAACTTAGATTCTCTTCTCCCATTCCATCTTAGCTTAATCAAAGTTATTTTCCATTGCCTCTAGGAGTAGCACTAGTTTAGGACCACATTATACACCTCAATCTAGACTAAACCATACATGACAAAGTAAATACTAGTCCAGGTGGGAAGACAATGAACTACAATCAACATGTAACTATCTAGATACCACACCTAGCCCATCTGTAGAGTTCAACCAGATCATGTGTGAATGCTCGTATTCGTATGGTTGAGTGTAGGGGTACCTGGCCACTCATTATTACCAATGCAACATGAGAGAGCATGGAGTGACTAAGTTGATAACAAATCATATTAAAGAAATCCTCAATTTTCTTGTAGTACCTCCAACAAACTTCACTAAACTCAAGGATGCTCAAACTGTTAGCAAAGCTCAAGACAAAGGAAAAAGATTTATGAATATAGATCACATGCAAACACTATAGAATGACTAGTGTAAACAAGACAAGTTATGAAATATTTTTTTAACATTCTAAATAATATCCCTAATGTTTAATTAGAGTTAATATCTGCCAAAGAGAAGTTGGTGATTACAACAACAAGCTTACAACATGTGGAGTTTGAAATCTAGAAGTTACAAAGAAAATTAGAATAACTACCAAGTATATTGCACTAGAACATTTAAAATAATTTAGAATAGAAAAGCTTAGCTAACTTATGACTATATAATACAAAAGCAACATGGGGTACTTCTACTATACATGTAAAAATATATGGGCATGCAAAAGCCATCACTACTTCAAAAGAAAAGAACAAGAAGGTTATTGATGATCATAAAAGGCTAACAAATATGTAAAAAGAAAAGAATTAACTAGAGAAGAGCCTCAACCATCTAACAGAACAATTTGCTAGAGTTGGCCTAGATGTGAATAAAATAGCCAAGGAAAATAAGAACTTATCAAATGAAGAAGTCTATGCCATCTCTCAAGAATATATCATTGAAATTAGTGCATGGCAGAATGAAGCTAAAAATCATGAAAATTTGAATGAACACTTTAGAGGATGATTAGACATGCAAAAGCAAATAAATGAGAAAGAAATTAATTTGACCAACACCAAGTTCAATACAGTAATGCAACAGTTACCTAAATGGTAGTCCATCCTTAATAGCATCACAAATGTATATCAAATTGAGATGAAAATGAAAGAATTACAAATAGAAGACCTAATCAAGTTCATGAAATTGGCCAATATAAGATATGAAAACCCTACTATGTTAATGATGGGTAAGTTAAGAAACAAGTAGGAATAATAGCTAGCAATATTGTATTTATTATATGAGAAGGATCCTATTAATAGAAATGAGGCAAGAAAAAAGCATTATATTGCTAATGTGGAATTACAAGTAGTGAAGGCTAATTACCATGATCAAAGAGATGTGATAACTAGTCTGGCATAATGAATGAATAACTATAAGGATTTGTAGGCACAAATTAAAGCTTTTGATATTGAGAGAAATTAGTACATAACCTAGTATATCAAGATAAATAAGTTGTTTCCAAAACTAACATGTCCTTGGAAAGTGCTAACAATGGAGACTCTTATTGATTTAGCCTAAAAAATTAATGACCAAAAGATAATTAAAGAAAAATTGAAAGCTCTACCTAATTATTTTAACATGATAACACTCTTAGATTTGGGAAAGTAGCCTTAGCAACAACTGATGCAAGAAGAACCACCACTGCTAGGCACCACATGAAGGGTTACATTAGCCATTTTGAAGACTCTGTAATTTTTTTAAAAAAACTCTTTTTATATGTGTAAATGATTTTTTGTTTTGTTTTCTAATCCACTCAAATATAAGATGCTATTTAGCATTGTATTTAATTTTGTCGGTTAATCAATTATTTTTTGATAGTTTGTTTATTATTTATTTGAAAAGCACTTATTTGTACCACCTCCACAATTTTGTAATAAACTCTATCCTACTTTTTCTATAACTTGAGGATAGTCTTTTAATTAGTTATGAGGGTATGATGAATTTTTTATTAATTGTATATAATATTGCACCTACAATGTGGTATGTCCACCTACAATGTCATTGATACAATGTATCTAGGCCTAGTGATGTTTATAAATACCAACTACCTTTTATACCAAATAATAACTTTTTATTCCCTCTTATCAAAATTCTTATGGTTTCTTTACTTGAAGTCATAGTTAGTTGTAAGTGCCCATAGTGTGATCATAAGTGGTTGAATGACATCTTTATTTAAGTGAAGTATACTTGGACATGCTTCATGGATGACAATAAAGATCAAGATTATTTATGATTATTACAGCATTTTACATAGCATAAATTTATTTTCTATATGCAATTTACATTTTAATTATCATTTACATTTCACTTTTCATTCATATTCTATGTCATTTACATTCTTAATATATGTTAGTATTTAGTAGAGTATGTACGACTAATCTTGAGTGTTAAGTAAAGTTGTTTGGTAACCCAATAGTAATATTGTTTTATTTGCCTAGTAACAATTTACTTAGTAATCCCTATAACAATTGTATGAACTGAAGACATGAACTAAAGATTAGGAACAAATGCTTATAACCATTAGGCTAGATCAGATATAGCATTCATTATCTTTTACTTAATCAATATTCATCTTACAATGTTCTATTATTGCTACTTCGAAGTTGATCAAAATTATCATATCCTTTACCTTCCTATAAGTTAAACCACATACTTTGATCATTACTAACTCCTATAAGATGATAGTGATCAACAATCCTCATATTAACTAGCTACAATTCATGTTGTCTCATCTACAAATTATGATCTAGTGGTGTGTGTACAGTCACATGACTTGTATGATTGGGCATTACAAACTCTTACCACTCATCATGAGGGAAAAGTAAATATTAAACTAAATGTGTGGAAAATAAATTCTAGGCTAACTTAGAGTACTACAATGAATAAGAATTAATTTCAATCTTATTATCATTCATGAATTGTATCCAAGTATAATCCACTTGAATAAGACATCATATAGTCAACTCAAATTCATGTTCTATGCACTTGCTAACTCTTCTAAGCGATAAAGACAAACTAATAAAGTTTTGACTAGGCTACTTTACTCAAAATAGTACATAAACATAGTAGGTGAATCATATCTATAAGCATTTTTTCTGATTGCGTTAACATAGATGCATTGATGTAGCAAAGGCTTAGTCGACTAAGCAACATTGACACATCAATGTGAATGAAGCTACGTTGATGCATCAACATCACCTAAGCCCTTTTGAAATTTCAATTTTATTGTTCATCATCATGGACAATAAATATGAAGTAATTATGAAGAAAAAAACCTAGGAACTAATAGACAAACCAAAATGAAATGAAATCATTGATTGCAAATTATTTTCCCAAATAAAATATAATGAAAATAAAAAATTGTCAAACATAAAGCAAGACTTGTTGCAAGAGGATTTAGATAAAAGAAACACATTCTCTATAAAGAAATACTTGCACCAATAGCAAGATTTAAAGTAATAAATTTTATTCTTCCTATAGAAACTCATCAAAATTTAAAATTACATCAAATGGATTTTCACTCAGCTTTTCTTAATGGAGATATAAATGAGCAAGTTTATGTATAGTAACTAGAAGGATATGAAATGAAAGGAAAATAAGACAAAGTATGAAAACTAAAAAAAATAGCATATGGCTTAAAGCAAGCTTTTAGAGCTTGGTTCAATAAAATTAATAGCTTTCTTCTCAAGAAAAACTATTCATCATACATGTTTGATCTAACCTTATATTACAAACATTACATGAATAAATTTATTATAATATGTCTCTCCATTGATTATCCAATTTTTTTTGCCATCAATGACAAACTATTGGAAGAATTCAAAACAAACATGAAAATGAATTCAAAATGAAAGACCTTGAAAAATTAAAATATTTTTTATGCATCCAAGTTGAACAAGAAAAGGAAGGGATCAAGGTTCACCAAACTAAGTTAAATCTATACTAGAAAAATACAACATGACATAAGTGAAATCAACATATTCCCCACTTCCTCACAATATTAAACTTAAAAACAAGGATAACACTATGGGTGTGGATGTAAAAATGTATAGAAGTATGACTAGAATGCTTACATTTCTTTACCATACTTAGATTTCTTTCCCAGACCATGCCATATCTCTTCTTTTAAGCTTCATGCAAGGACCAAGAGAATCTCATCTAAAAGCACTCATCCATGTTCTAAAATATATCAATGAAGAACTCATTATGGATTAACTTATAGAAAGGAATATGAATAATTTCATGGCTACATAGATGCTAATTAGGAAGGAGATAATGATAATACTGATGGGACTGATATCGTGGTCGCTGCTATATCGCATCCCATGCGATATCGCGTACTCGATATTGCGGTGCGCCACCAAGTCTATAAATAAGAGGCGGCTCTCCCTTATTTCTCATCCTAGGCTTAGACCGTAGTGAAACTCTGGTAGTTTTACCTCTCCAAAGATAGATTAATTTCCATGTGCCCGTAGTAGGAACTCCAAAGTGAACGGATCTTTTTTCAAGCAAATATTGTACCTGAACACAAGTTTGTGTACAACAATAAAGACAAACTTCTTGGATAAACCTTGCAGTGCATGGAATAGGCTAATTAGGATTTTATTGATTGTTATTTATTATTTATCATTTAATTGCTTTATTAGTTAATTAAATCTCTCTCAACCCTTCTCTCCTAGTTAAGTGCCTCAGTACAACCACTTCGAGCATGTGTGTTACGCTTGGTGATCCCAGCAACGACTAGCGTTTGGTAACCAAGGTTGCATCAGTTCAAGGTGTGAACAATAAGTGGGAACGGATGCTAATGCTAGGTTAATTTAGACTTAGTAAGTTAGTTAAAGTTAGTCAATTAGACTCTTCACCCTTCACCTTGTTAGCAAGGGAGATAAAACTGAAAAGACATAAAAATCACATACCTCAGACTTACTTAACCATACAACCGTGGCAACTACAAGTAAGTTTGGGAAGACAATGAATGATTAACCTTAAGTGTTCCATAAGGCATGTAGGCACTTAGTCTGCATAGTTCGACCAGATCGTGCGTGCTACGCTCGTATTCGTATGGTTGAGTGTAGGGGTACCTCACCACTCATCATTGGTGCCGTTGCTGGGGACTAAGTGTTTGTGCGCTAAGTAGAACATAGGAAACTATCCACATCATTGGGAGCTTAAGCGAACCCTTAGGGTTAATTAAAAAAAATTTATATAATGGTTAATCAGCACACTGAATCAAATAACAATGTCTTCTTCTAACAAGAGCAATTCACCGCCTAGGGATTATACTAGAAATAGTCGGCAATCAAAAACACATAACTGAAAGCCGCCAGTTCCTCAATAGCATTGGATAGTCTATACTCATCCCGATGAGTATATTCCAAACTTTACCTTTATCCTCCATCAGGACGAACAGCTGCAATGGAGAGACTTGCAAGGTAACATAGTGTTACCCCCAGATCGTTCAGTCCCAAACATGCTCCTCCATGCTTTGGCACAAATTGGCATGACAAAGCTCTATGCTGAATATGTTGTAGGTGATTTTGACACAAGGGATTATCATCCCATAGAAACACAACATTTAAGGGACTCATGGCAAGAGAGCCATCATACACTATTGAAGGGCGAAGGGGTCCCACACGTCCTAAGTGAAATCGAAGATGGTGAACCACTTATAACTGGTTCTTCATCCAATGATGTTCCTTCTCCTAATGATGGTGAGGAGGTGGGGTATCAGAACCTATGCTCTATGATACACAACCCTGGTTCTGATCCCCGTGAACGCAAACTATTCACTGAGGGAACAACAACACATGACAAGGACAAGCACTTGGATCGTCATCACGATTGGAACCGTAACAGCCGAAGAGAAGGCAAGAAACATCATCATGGAAATGGTTCTCCTTCTTCTTCCCCTTCATCACATCACTCACCCTCTCCTTCCACCTCTAGGTGCAACCACCAAGAGCATAACGGTGAGGATAGAGGTAGGCAAAATGAGAGACCTTGACGATAAAGTCGAGAGAGAGGATGAGGGCACTCTAGGGAATCAAGGCATGAATGAAGGAAAATTAGGAAACAACACAGAAATCATAGACATCATGAAAGAGATGATCATGACAAGCCCATACTTGCAACTCGAAGTATGCTAGACATAACGGAGGTAGTGAGAATACCCACAAGGCATCAAAAGGATAGTCGGATCAAGCACTTAGACATGAATAATATCCCATGCTTCGAAGGGGGATACAACGTTGATCCACAAAATCATTTACAGGCATTCCACGATGCCTACACCTTGCAAAATATAAAAAAAAAGTGGCAGAAACTAAAGTTGTTTCCTAGGACACTCGTAAAGGAAGCAGAGAGTTGGTACTGGTCCTTAGAACTAGAAACCATTAGGAGGTGGAGTACAATGTTAGAATTGTTCAATGATAAATACCAAACGTACTCTAGAGTCTCTAACTTGCATAAGCAGGTCCAAGGATGGAAACAAGGTACCCATGAACCCTTGGATGCTGCCATGGGCCAATACTATGCATTGTTACATCGTTTCCTGGGCCATGGATATGCACAACGGGATCAACTCCGCCACCTTTTAGATGGCCTAAGGTATGAAACTAGGAGAACCCTTGGGACTTATGCCCAAGGGAGACTATCAGAACTTAGATCCCATGAGATTCATCACTTGTTGGAGTAAGTAGCCAAAGAAGAAGGAGAGCTATGGAAAAGAGAGAGCACGGAAGAATACAACCGTGATCCTTCCCTTCAAAAGAAGGAAGTGAAATTTTGTGATGAAGAGGATGAGTCACCACTTGAAGAGTTAGTGAACAGAAAAACCTTGTCACTCCAGAAGTTAATAACCGAAGTGTCCGTTAAGGTGGATCAAATGTGGGATTACTTAGACTTTAGACTTGAAACTATCCTGAAAATCATAGAGGAGTCTAAGGTGGAACGAGGTAGTGACTCTGATAAGAAAAAGAGGAGAGATGTAGGCCATGCACATAAGGAAAATAACTATCTCCGATGAGGTTGTGGACTCAGACATAGACAATGATGGTGGATGTGAGATCTGCCAATGTGACCATCCTAAGGGATGTCCAATCATCTCACATCTACAAGAGTCTAGGGTGTATGCACTCAACCTGAGACTTAACAGATGGCAAACACCCCAAAGGTTACCTTATCCCCAAGATAACCCAAGATAGTTCCACCAACTGTTAATGTACTATCCAAGTGGAACTCCACCACAACCCATCGGGCAACATTAGTAGTGGCAACACCCACAATCATGGGGGATGCCACCGCCTGGACAACGATACCCATACTGGCAACCTAATCCTTATGGCTATTACGTGCAGCAGCTGATTTCTCCAAGTGACTATATGGGTCACACAACTCCCCAACGTCACTACCAAGTTTGGGAGTACTTTAGAAGGACTCCTTCTCCTTTGGAAGACACTCCACACCCATACCACCCTCCAAATTCATCTGCCACTCTTCCACCGATAGTTCCACTACCACCTGCTCCAACAATGCAAGGGGAACTCCCCACTCAACCATAGCAACGTAATGCCACAAGAGCTATAAACATTCAACCCACTGCTGGTTCTGACAACCACAAGAAGAGAAGACCTTTCTTCAGAACCAAAATCCTAGATAAGCTCTCATAAAAACAAGTGGTTGAGTCTTTGCACACTCCTCCACCATACAAGGCTTCGGGGCTCCCTTTAGTCCAACAACAAAGCTTAACATATACGATTATATTAACGCATACCATTACCGATTGGATCAAGGTAGGCCACCTTCCTAGGAAACTCTCTAATCCTAGAAGCCCCTTAATCTATCTACAAGTCACCGGGAACAAACCACATAAGGCTCTTCTTAACTCAGGTTCTGGAGTCAACTTAATCTCATGAGAAATTTATCAAGCCTGGAACTTGCCCCAACTCAAGAAGAGCAACATCCAACTTGAGCTGGCTGACCAGTCCATCACCATTCCTTTGGGATTGGTGGAAGACATAGTTACCACTGTGTATGGGTGGCCATACCCAACTGACTTCCTAGTGATAGAAGTCAACAGTAATAATGGGGGCTTCCCAATTATAATGAGAAGGCCATGGCTAAGTACAATAGATGCGTACCTACGGATCCGCAATATTTCCTTGGAGATATCTAAGGTAAAAATTTATGGAAAGATCAAGAAGAAGAAATTTCTGTGCATCACATACAGTGACTCATAGGGTAATGACATGGAGGAATGCTCAACATCTCTTCCATGTAACCGGTGTGCCCAAGAAACACAAATTCAAAGGTGCCTATATGTAGCAACCACACAAGTAGTGGACACCCCATGGTTAATAGCAAGTCGAAAGAGCAACCCAACATGCATGGAACAAACTGGGGAAACAACCCACACTAGTAACGAAAGCATAGATACATTGGAATATGAGTGTCACCGACTTCGATCCCTTAATCTAAGAACATCAATCGGGAGAAGTTGGACACTTCTAAGAAATTCAAATAAACACTCATTATTTCGGATCTCTCCCTTTCCATTCAATCATGAGGGGAACGACCACCTATGCTAATCATTGGAGGCCCTTAATTCTTTTTAGTTTTTGTTTTACATATTTTTGTTTTGCACATTTTTGTTTTATAGTTTTTGTTTTACACATTTTTGTTTTACACGTTTTTGTTTTACACATTTTTTTTTTACACTTTTTTGTCTTACATATTTTTGTTTTACACATTTTTGTTTTGCACATTTGTTTTTTACAAATTTCTTTAACTATTCTTTTTTTTTTTTTTGACAACATCATTATACTTTTTCATTGTGTGTGTGTGTGTGTGTGTGTTATCCATCTTGTAAGTTTGTCACCCAATAAGTGTTCTTCATGATGGTATGAACTGTTTTCCTATTGATTGCTAATGTTTGGTTTTTGCCTTTAAGTTATGATGTTGATACTAAGGTATGTTTCTTTTGATCTGACAAGCAATGAGTCCACTTCATCCATTCATCTACAAATTTCTATGGTCTCTCTTGGCTTGGAAATGGACAGTCCCTTTCCAATAAGAACTAAAACAAATCAGTGACTGGGTATTTCTCAAACTAAGGAAGGACTCAAGGATTGAAAAGGATGTGACTTCAAGGGAACTTGATGCATTTGTTTTGGCCATTCTCTTGGGTTCTTGGATGTTTTCTTCTTGAGTTTTCTTACCATTCCGATGTTACCCAATTATTGGGAAGCTGAGTCAATAAAAATAAAAAGTCTTTGCATGGTGTGGTTCTCACGCATAAAAACACAAAACACAAAAACAAAAACAAAAAGTGAGAATTCAAAGCACACCCCTTAGAAAAAATAATCCCTTAGGCTACAAGCACTAGTTATGGAACTAAACTAAAAATGTTCCCTTTAACTAAAGCCCTCCTCGCTTCCCATTCTCTCCTCATTCGTTTTGTCGGAATGGTGGTGGATCTTGGGGGAGGCATTCTTGCTATTCAAGAGGATGAATTGGCCGAATGCATTGATGAAAAGTCACTGGATGTGGTTTGATTAAGGCCAAAGTTGGAATGAGATTTACCAAGTCACATTAATCATGAAACACATAAGGGGTTATTCACAACCTTGTTCTTGAGATTCCATTCCATTCTCTTCTCTTCATCATTCTCTCCATTATTCACCTCATTTCCAGTTGTATCATTAGTATATATTTTGGTAGATGCATTGTTTTTTTTTGTTAATTCTTACGATTAAGACTCTAACTCTTGTTCCAAAAAACATTCCCAGAGCCTACGGACTCTTCGAATGTGGGTTTGTCAGGGCATTAAGGGCATGCGCCTACTTTGGGGAGGACCAACTGGCATTCCTACTTAGTGCATCCATTACATTCTTTCCCTTAACATTTTCACAATCCACTCTATTTCATTCATTTCCATCTTGACATCTACTTCATCAATGTTTTAGTTGTCTCTTTTTCTCCATCTTTCTTGTTCTTTTTTCATTTTCCATTCTCTCGCTACCAGAGGTTTGTAATTAGTCATGGGGGTATGAGACCCAATTTTTTCGATTTTCTCCTAACTCCTACACCTTCGATAGTCCTCATTAATATATCTCCAGATCCGCAATTAGCCATACCACAAACTAGCCAATGGACTTTTCACCGCAGCAAGGTATCAACCACAATGAAATTCATTTACCCTTGCTAATATAAGATTGTGTTGTGTGTGAAAATGGCAATCATACAACAATGGATTTGATCTAGATGAAACACTTGGAATGGATCGGTGCTGAAACAACTTTGCAAGGAACGATATCGATGATGTGCTTATGGATGGACAATGAAAAGCGCAATCTTGATGTTGGCAGCAGCAAGACTTCTTCTCTCTTATCTCTTCTCTCTCAGCTTCCAAATAAGGCCTAATGTCAAATGTAATAAGGTGTTCACTCTTGTTGTCATGAACACCAGTTTTTTCATGTCTTGTAATGATGATCCGTTCACATGTCATTCCATTCACCATTAGTTCCGTTTAGTTAATAATCCCATACCTTCCTAATATTTTGTAAGGAACTCAAGGACAAATTTTTATTGATTCATGGGGGTATGATGGGACGTGATATCGCATGCACCGCGATATCACAACCGTGATATCGCATCCCACGCGATATCGCATGCGCTGCCAAGTCTATACATAAGAGGTAGCTCTCCCTTGTTTCTCATCCTAGGCTTAGACCGTAGTGAAACTCTAGTAGTTTTACCTCTCCAGAGATAGATTAATTTCCATGTGCCCGTAGTAGGAACTCCAGAGTGAATAGATCTTTATTCAAGCAAATATTGTTCCTAAACACAAGTTTGTGTACGGCAATAAATATGAACTTCTTGGATAAACCTTGTAGTGCATGGAATAGGCTAATTAGGATTTTATTTATTGTTATTTATTTTTTATCATTTAATTGCTTTATTAGTTAATTAAATCTCTCTCAACCCTTCTCTCCTAGTTAAGTGCTTCAGTACGACCACTTCAAGCACGTGCGTTACGCTTGGTGATCCCAGAAATGACTAGCATTTGGTAACCAAGGTTGCATCGATTCAAGGTGTGAATGGTAAGTGGGAACAAATGTTGATGCTAGGCTAATTTAGACTTAGTTAGTTAGTTAAAGTTAGTCAGTTAGTCTCTTCACCCTTCACCTTGTTAGCATAGGAGATAAAACCGAAAAGACATAAAAATCACATACCTCAGACTTACTTAACCATACAACCGTGACAACTACAAGTAAGTTTGGGAAGACAACGAATAATTAACCTTAAGTGTTCCATAAGGCGTGTAGGCACTTAGTCTGCGGAGTTCGACCAGATCGCGCGTGCTACACTCGTATTCTTATGGTTGAGTGTAGGGGTACCTCACCAATCATCAAATACAAAATCAACTTTAGTGACAATCATTTTTCATGGAAAAGATATCATGTATTGGGAATCTAAAAAATAATCAATCAATATTTCTACATGCAAAGTAGAATTTATAGTCATGGCTAAGTACACTGACCACATTCTTTATATTAAAAAGTTAATGACACATCTTAGATTCCATCTTAAGTTACCTATCAAATGGTCTCATGACAATACTTCAACCATATAGCTTTTTAATGAACATGCTCTCCACAAAAAATCAAAGCATATTAATTCAAAATCAAACAAATACATGTAGAATCTAATAATTAATTAGGTAATTTACTTACGAAACCTCATTCATATTACATTCATGAACATCTTTGCAATGGTATAGACATCAAGGAGACATCAATAAAAATAAAAGAATCTTACATTGAATCCTAAAGAAGGAACTGTTACAATTAGTATACAATGCAAACAACATTCAAGCATAAATACAAAGAGAAATAGTAATATATCATTTTATCTCTTATTTTTAAAATTCAAAAATGTAGTTTCTTGGTTTTTAGAAGTGATGAACAAATGTATTATTATTTGAACCCAATTCATCACTATTTTTCATATTATATTTACTTTTTCAGCAATTAGATGTTAGCCTAGTGGTACAAGTCTTGGCTTGGTAACCTAAGGTCATAGGTTTGATTCAACTAGGTAGCATTGAGTTATAAACTTCTACAAAATCTTGGGGTGTGCCTATATTTCAATTATTTTAGGTTTCAACACTATTCCCACTTTCACCACCCACCCACCCTATCCCCTCTCCTTTCCCTGCTTTCCTCCCCTTCCTTGCCCCTTCCAACACCCCCCACCACCATCCCCCACCCCATTCACCCCACCCCACCATACTTTATTCATTTTTTTCAATGGGAAATAACTCTTTAATGCACTCTAGAATGGCCCTAATCACTTTGGTATAAATTCCATGGATTTCCTTTAATGAAATAAAGATTGATTTTGAAATTGGTCAAGTTTACATTGCTCTCTCAACCACTCATCTCTCTCAATCTTAAATTTTTAGTCACTTTCAAATATTACTATTATCTAATTTGCTCTCAATCACCATCAAGTCAACACATTTTGACTCTTAACACATTACTAAATTATATTCTCATTAATTTATTAACATCTTTAGGATTTATCATTCAAGATTATCTCAAAAATTAAGTCTTTTAATTTTATAAGTTCATAGTCATTAGTAATGCAATCACATTTTTGTCATCCTAGTTTTATACCAAGTTGTTTGAATCTTTGTATCAAATTGACAAGCTAGTAGTAGTGATATCAATGATCAAGTTTACTTCAAAATTTGACACCAAACTTAATAAAAATTTAAGGTATTTATTTCACCATAATGTAACCATGCCCCATGGTTTCATCAATTAACAAACCAAGACTCATGATCAACCCAAATTTAAACCATGAGGTTACCACCACTTGTGGTTATTAGCATTCAAAAGAACAAAATACCAAGAGTCAACCATGGCACGTGGTTGACATTTTCATTAAATCATGACTCATGGTCTCTATGTTAAAATAAGGTTAAAGCTCCATGATCTGTGAAGAGCTCGTGGAGTGCTCATGGAATTAATAATTTAATTTGTTTCTTTATTTTAGCTAATAACAACTCATGGTTAAGTTATGATCAATAAACCATAATGCATTCTACAATATAACTCATGATAAACTAAAATTTCTTCATTTTGCATCAAAATTTGATCAAAAGTTCACATTTAATCACAAAAGATTCATCATTCAACTAAAAACATTAGTAATGCTACTAACTCATACTAGCCACTAATTCCACATGGTATAAAACATGACAAAAGCTCATGATTACATAATCATACATAGTAACACATGTCACTCAATCTGACAAAGTATGCCCATGTCATACTACCAACCATGAGACCTATTAATCTCATTCAACTAGGTTAGTGCAACATCTAACAAAGAAAGTACATCCTAAAAGCATCATAATTAATCATCATAGATACAACACCATAGTGTCTCATCAATGTAACCATATAATACATTCTCATAAATCAATATCCATGAAGCATAAAGAAATACTCAACCATGAAAGTCAAAAATATGAGTATTGCATATTAACATCAAGAGATGAATTGCTCATGAAATAACATAAGGTTCAAAAATTAATAAACACATACTACCATTTTTCTCATTAGATATATTTAGCATATTAAAATCGATCCCTTTGAAATTAGGATAACTTCCTTCATTCCTTGAAACATTTATAGAACTATGCTTATTAGTATTACTCTTTTATACCTTTTGTTATTGTTATTCTTCATATTTCACTTCTTGATGCTTATTAGCCTAATGTTTAGTCATAATATTTACCATGGGATTATTGAGACTACAATAATAATGATTTGTATCATTAATGAGGTGTTGACCTAGTGGTAGGGTCTTGGCTTGGTAACCCTAGGTCACAGATTTGATTCTATTAGGTAGCACTAAGATATACACTTCTGTAAATCTTGGGGTGGAGCTATGTTTCACTTAGTTTGGGTTCCAAAAATGATTTGTATCATGGCTACTCTCTTTCTTACAAATATGATAGTACTTAATTGGACTTTTCATTTTATAATTAATAGCATCTATGGAGACTATAGCTTAAGGTGTAAATTCTACCTCATTTAAGTGATAAACTTTTATCTCAACATCTTTCTCAAGTACTTTCGAATAGAATCCAATGATGATTTAAGTTTTCTTGAGATTATTTATCATTTAACAAAAAATCTCATAAAATAATGGCAAAACTTTTAACAAGAAAATATTTATATTTTCTTTGAATGTTGTTAGTGAATTTTAAGCTCACTATCTAGCTTAAAGTGCAAATATTTTTTAAACAAGTAAAGTAACATGTTCACCATTCTCAATATTTAAAGAATTCAATTGATTCTACAAGGTGACTCATTCTTCACATGAACATTTTCTCAAGTTTTTTTCACATCTTGTAGGTAAATTTTGATTTTTAATAAGTTATACAAATTTTAAAAAAAATACTTAGTGCAAGCAACATTTGGATTGTCTCATTACCAACCACAAAATATTCTTTAATGATTACTATAAGATTATTTTCCTTCAAAAGAAATCTTATCTNGATCATGACATAAAAATGCTTTTATGGTTATATGAATAAAATATATATTAGTTATTTATTTTTTTCTTAAATAAATAACAACTAATCCAGTTTTATTAGGACAAGTATAATGATGATGATGTTTCTTAATTAACTAATAATTAGTTAAATGATTATGTTTATTTGTCTTTTGATGAAACATTTCACATAACTTAAATATAATTGAGTTTTACACCTCCATATGTGTGAATATCAAATCAAGCTATTTTATGTGTTTCATTGAGTTAGGCTTGCACATTATCCTTTACATTCATAATATCAAAAATTAAGCACCAATTTTTGAGGATGATTTTCATAGTATCAAAGTAGACAATGTGCAAATATAGAGATTTACAAAAGTCCCTCCTAACACAATACCTCCTTGAAACAAAAACTCATCTGATCAATTTCTAGAAAAATCAAATGTTAAATTGAACAAAATGCAATACCTAGTATCTATAGATAAGATTTCTTTTGAAGGAAAATAATCTTATAGTAATCATTAAAGAATATTTTGTGGTTGGTAATGAGACAATCCAAATGTTGCTTGCACTAAGTATTTTTTTTAAAATTTGTATAACTTATTAAAAATCAAAATTTACCTACAAGATGTGAAAAAAACTNGTGAAACGATCTGATTCAAGGAATCGCAAAATGAGGGGAAAACGATGTAGAAAAATTGTAACGATGATAACGCTAAATACGATAATAGGAGGCTAACACAAGAGAAACACGTAGTTTCAAGATCTACACTTTGGCTTGAAAAATGTATATTTTGTATATCAAATTACACTGGGGAGACCCCAATTACTTGGCGTAAGGCAAGCACAAAACAACAAGAAAACTATCCAAACAGAGATCCGATCTACCTCGTGGGCCAAAGCTGGGATGCAAGGAAGGTTAAGCTCTGACATCTATCAATCAACTGTTTCTGACCAATAGAGCCTTCGAACCGTGCAAGGTGATCCCATGATCTTGGATCTGCTTCTTTCGCCTTAGGTAGTTTCTGTTTAGGACCGCCAATGATCGCTGATGGAGAAAGCTATGTCTTCTCTAAGAACGATTACTCTTGTTGCCGATGCTCAAAGCGAACTGTGCTCTCTTTCTGCCGAAAGATGATGCTGTCAACAATTGCCAACGTGCTGCCCTCTCTGTCTCTACTCAAAGTGATAAGTGCTCATGTGCTCAGAAAAATGTCCTTGCCTCTTTGATTTTCCAACCCCTGTATCTTTGTCAACTAGGGTATTTATAGGCTGCGACGCCCTGTGGAAAAGGTGCAACCCTGATGACGTGTGTCCCGAATGTTTCGGGTACTGTTGGTCTAACCATTTTTGTGTCAAACTTCATGACTATGCACAATACGCTTATTTGCGTATTGTGCGTGTAAAGAACAGATGCGCGTCGGGCATGTTTCAATTATATTTGGGTTATATTACGCTCATTCACGCTGCGTTGCGTGCACGAGCGTAACATAACATGGAAACAATGGATTCAAGCTATTTTATGCTCGCTTACGCAGCCGCGCGTAATGAAGCGTAAATGGTGTCTAGCTTGGCGACGCAATACGCTGTGATACGCTACGTTGCGTGATGAGCGTATGATGAGCAATCGCACTTTCTTAGACTTTGCCTTTGACT
>MNCI01012331.1:2228854-2244433 GCA_015680685.1 Gnetum montanum
ACGGGAAGGGCACTCGATTGGTACCGCGCCTTGCCCAGGAACTCCATCTGCGCTTTGGATGACCTTATACGCCAGTTTGTGACCCGGTTCAAGTATAACTTGAAACCCGAGCCAACGCTGGATAGCCTCATGCAGATTAAGTAGGGGCCCCTCGAACCGGTCCAAAAATTTATTCAAAGATGGAGCGCAGCTCTGAATGAGCTTCATGAACCGATCTCCCCATTTTACCTACTTAAGATCCTAAAAGGGGCCGTCAACGATTTTTTTAAATCTAAACTGTACTACCTTAATGCGCGAGATCTCAGTCAGGCATTCGAGCAAATTAAGAACATTAAAGAAGCTGCCCAAAACAGCCACGATCCAGCCTACATAGCCTTTAAGAATCAACATACTAAGAAAGACAAAGAAAAGACTAAAACCACTATAGCGGCTGTAGCAGGGACGCAACAACAAAAGCCACCGACGCCACCTACTAATTACTATCACCCCCAGCCCACAACCACCGCACAGGAATCATCACCGCAACAGAATCCGACAAACCGTACACGGAATTTTGAGAAGAAAGAACCCTCTCAATATACCCCTCTGCCAATGAAGCCTTCTCAACTCTTCGATCAACTCTTAAAGGCTGGGTTGATGAGCCACAAACAATTATCCCCTACGGCCCTACAAAGACACGACCGATTCTGTCAACTCGTACAGAATCTGAGCCTAGCAACGCCAGATGAGCCCCCCGTGCCCAAAGGGTTCCGAATGGATCGCTTTTGCGACTATCATCAAAGACCGGGGCATGGAACAGATTACTGTTTTACTTTGAAGCAGGATATCCAACGGATGATTGACGAAGGTAGCATCACATTCGACGGGGCTAACCCCGTCCAACCACAAAATCAAACCATGGGAGTGTACCAAGACCCCCTAAACACTAAGGAGGCTCCATACACAATTAGCACGATTTATTGTGACAACGAGCCCGACACACCCCACATTAACGTGATACACCCTGAGAATGAGAAAATATCTAACAAGCCGTTTGTAGTTCAAATCCCTCTCGCTGAGCCCGCGCTCACACCCCAGACATCCCGTACCCCGCAGCGGCCATACGTAGTCCGAGTGCCCTCGACTACACCTGCCTCCCACATGACAACGCGCCAAAAACCCTACATGGTGCGCATTCCCCCTGTTAATCCCGCGAACACAACGGCATCTTATGCTCGGCCTGCCCCCTTTGTAGTCCGAGTACCACCCGCTGTTGCAATGACGGAGGTCCCATCTCCACTAAGGCCAACTCCATACGTCGTTCGGGTTCCCGCACAGGCTCCTGCCCAGTCATACCCGCAACCCCGTCTTGCTCCATATGTCGTAAAGGTCCCTGGACAATCCCAGGGTCCGAGGCCAGGCCCTTGTAACACGCGAGAACGCCTAGCGGACAGGATCACACGCGAACGCGTGGAGAGAGAATGCCAACGGCTAGCCGTGGGGCCACCTAAACCAACACCTCTTAGCTCCATGCCTATGGCATCATCTGACAATCAACCTGACATAGGCAGCAGCGGTGAAACCTCTCGGATGCACGAACAATGGGAAACTGCTAACATCCGCAAGAACGACAAATCACAAAAACACGAGATAAAACTCCTAGGCCCGATGGACCCGGTCCCTCTCAACCAAAATGCTCCTGATAGCAGAGATTTCGCGACGGTCCTAACGCAAGTCACTCAGGCACTGAAACAAAAAAACACGTCTCCGAGCTTATATGATTTAGTGTTGACTTCCCAGACTCACCGCGAAGTGCTTGTACGCATGTTAACATCTATCCCGGTTAGTGAGGACTTACCTCCGAGCGAACCAGCAATCCATGCAGTGATGTATGCTCCTCGCAGGGTCAGCCCTAAGGCCTTAAGTTTTCGTGACGAGAGCATCAAAATAGATAAAACAATCGGCGAGATGACGACGACCCCCATGTTTATAATCATACATATAAACCAATTTAAGATACATAGGGTACATGTAGATGATGGGGCAGCCACTAATGTCGTGCCATATCCAATCATCGAACAATTGGGACTTACATACGTGATCAAACCCACGACAACTGCATGTTTGAAATCCTTCAGCGGGTCGCGTGTATTAGTCAAGGGCACGATAACCCTTGACTTTATAGCAGGAAACCAGTTCCCTACATCCGCTGATTTCTTGGTAGTCGATGAGATGCCAGGGTTCAATCTCATCTTAGGAAGGCCCTGGTTAGCTCAGTTAAGAGCCGTATCATCTCTCATACATCAGGAAATTCACCTGCCCTACGAGGGCGGAGAGGTCGTTATACATGGGGAAGCGACAATTCCCATAATCTCTTCAAGCTTAGAAATAGAGCAAGGGTCGCAAATAGAGATCGAAAAGCCTAGCCCAAATGACGAGAACCCCCGATCGCCAACAGATGGCAAGCCCTCTATCACATATCGAAAGTCTCCCAACACCGAAACGCCATTATCTGACACACCACACCTACGGCCTCGTGAAGAAGACAACGCAGGAGTAACGACCAATGCCGAACCGCTCGAAAGTACAACCGCCGAAAACATTCCAGCAAACGTCCCCTGGGCTGAATTGCCATTCAACATAATCAGTGAGGGAGATGCTGAATATAAAATTGTGCCTGTCAGCACATCCTCTGACGTAAAAATAAAGGATATCAGAAGAAGATTAAAATAGAAAGCAAATCCCTAGTCCGAAATGACATTAAACTATAAAAAAGTCCGAAATGACATTAAACTATGATAAAACAACAAAAACAATTAGAAGCCACCCCCGGTCCGAAATGACACTAAACTATCATGTCCGCAATGACATAAAACTAGCCACGATCAGCAATGATCGGTTACCCGAGAAGTCTATCCGTGTTCTCCAAAACATTCCTTGGTTACGCATGGGGCCCGAAATGGCAATAAACTACGCATGGGGCCCGAAATGGCGATAAACTACGCATGTGGCCCGAAATGGCGATAAACTATGCATGTGGCCCAAAATGGCGATAAACTACGCATGGGGGCCCGAAATGGCGATAAGCTACGCATAGGGCCCGAAACAGCCATAAACTAGTGCTCGCCTTTCGCCTTAATTCTAACCGTTTCCTGTATCGCGTTCAAAATAGAAAACAAACCAAAATATTTTATGTTTCTACGGCATCTTAAACCCAAAATCAACAACAAAAATATATACATGTGTGTGCATATTATTATATACAATCGATCACCTCCCTTTATTTCATAATATTCAAGTTACACTTTCAATACAAGTTTGAATCAATACAAGTTTCAAAAAGAAGACGTTTAAATGCTAAGCGCTTGGGGCATGAGGATCATCTTCCTCAGGCCCACCAGCACCAGACGCCCCTGCTCCACTGGAGCCAGCTTCGCCAGTCTCGTCCCCACCTTCATCCTGAAAAGACCAAAGAGAAAATAATCAACATAAAAACGAGAGAATGTTAAGATTTCAAACATCAATCAACCAATTAACTCTGAAAAGAGACAAAACGCTTACCATAAGAGGTCCCCCCAAGCCGAATTCAAGCCGTCGTAGGATCTCCTCTTCAGGAACGCTTGCCCAGTCCGTCCCATCGAGACCCAAGTCGATATCGGCTAGAACCTTTCCTTTGTCAACGCCCGACCATGTAGGATGTTTCAAAGGGAATTCGCCCACCGAAACCTCCCCAGAGGCTGTCGTTATCTGCCGTTTAGGAGACTCCATCTCTACAGTTGTGTTCTGGGCAAAGGTGTCAAAGGCGGAGTGCAGACCAAGTCCCTCCACAAACATCTCTAGCTGTCGCTTCTCAATAGAAACCTCTTTTAGCGACTTCTTGTATTGGTGTTTGTGGTTCTTTTCATCTTGCCCCCATTTGCGAACTTTGGAGGCGAAAGCCTTCCAATCTTGACACTTGGTGTTCAACAAATCGATTTGGGCTTTGCGCTCCCCTAGCCTTTGTATCAGCCCTGCATGGCGATTGAGAAGGTTCCAATACCTTGTGTACGTGACCTCGGAGGTCCGCCAAGCGCGATCATTATTTAATTTAGCTGCGGCGAACTCATATCATGCTTTCAAATCGTCATGTTCCATCGATAATGCAGCATTCTCCTTCTCTTTCGCCTGAATCTGGAGCCATAATTGTTCAATGGATCTCCTGCACGTCCATACCGTCTTGGCATTATGAATGAAGCCCTCTGCTACCTCTTCGTAAACAGGTCTAGGCACTTGTTCAATCTCAGGAGATAGTGTGGGCAAGCTCTCCATAACGACAGGCTCAGAAGGGTCCCACCTCAGTTGGGCACCTGTCCATAAGAAAAGATAAATGTTAGAACAAACAGAATTCGGCATCAACCTCTAACATAGTAAAAATCTTTCAATGCGTCCGTACCTATGCTAGGATTGATCCGTTCGATCCGCTCGACAATCTCTTCGGCAACCCCAGCTACGAAATCTCTTCGCCTTTGGAGGCACCTCAGGGGGGGCCTCGGACTCCTTCTCTAGGATAGTCTTGCTTTCCTCTGAGTCAAACAGACAGTCCGCAATGAGGTGATTCAGGAATATATTAGGCTGCAAAACTGAGTAAAAAGACATACCATTCCCTCTGATTTCCTCTTGCGTCGGAGGATCCCCAAGATCAAGGTTCCCTGTGAGAAAGCTCTTGAACATATCTTCGATTTCCGCTTGATCATCTAGGGGCTCGGTGCCTCCAATCCCTCCAGTCTCCTCCCCTAGCAATTCCGTTCCTCCCGCTGGGTTGGTTAACTCCTCATCTTCTGGTATTGTCTGCAAGTCGTGTCTCTTAATTGCTCAATCCAAAACAAAGGAAATCAGTTACATACAACTAGTAATAGTTACAACTGCTGAAATAGGAATGAAAAGGTTTACCAGGAATTTTAAATCGTATGCGCTTCACTTTAGGCTATTCAATCTCACTGGAGCCTTCCTCCGTGCTGTCACGCTTTCCCAGCTTGGATTTCGCTTTCCTTATTACTTCCCTCACCACCCGCTCCGCCCTCCTTGCAGTAGGGGGTACTTCATCGGGTTCCGCCCCTAGGCTATCGCGTGTGTGAAGCGAAGGGCCAGACGATCCACCCATGGTAATCGTAAGGGATTCATCAATCCCCTCGGGGGCGTCTTGGGACTTGGCGGTGTCGAATAGGTGGTTCACCCAGGGGCGAGATAACTGATATCTATCACGCAAAACAAACTTGCCTTCCCCACGAACCACCAAGAATTCAGCCAAGCGACGGATATAGCCAGCGAAGAAAGCAAAGGTAAAATGGGATTGCGCCTCTATATTTGAACGCATCCGCTCTATATCCTTGGTCATCCCTGCTAATAAAAAATCTGCCCAGTTATAACGCACACCAGCCTCCAGAATAGTGCGCATGACTCGTACTGCTTCAACACCGAAACTCTTGACTTGTGATAGCGTCTTCGGGAACAAAAGCGCTCTAAATAGGGGGTAGAGTTCGTTAACTTCCTCAACCTTTGTTTTCCCCTGCATTGGGAACCCTTTGGTACCCTTCCTAATCCCTAGCCAATCCTCTAAATCACGGACCATCTCAATTTCTTTATCCGTCCTGTCCATAACAACTTTTATGCCACTAGCAGGTACGCCAAACAAATCCGCGAGAAATTGAGGTGACAATTCAAAAATCACTTTCACGCCCCTAATACGGGCGCTATAGCAAGAGATGGGTCTATCGAATGAATCTACAATCCCGATCATCTCCGCTATAGAAACGTTTGGGCTAGGGGCAACAGAGAGCGCCATGAGGCCAGCATGCTCCAAGCAGGCAACAATAGACGGCGAGGCCTTTGTTCGCAACCACTTCTGAGCGGCATTGGTTTTACCAAATTTCATTGAGAGAGTAGCCTCGGTCCTCCCAGTCACGACGGAATCCCTGCCGGAGGTGGTGCCAGCTGTAAAGGCAAACCCAAAACCCTCATATGAGCGTGATACTTGACAATTGACCAAACAAAAAAAACATCTAGAAAACTTGGCCACTTACTTTCAGTGTTGGACCTTGAAGTTTCGCCCAGATCAGAGGCAGGCGGGAAAATCAGTCCATTAGAAGCCCAGTCAGCATGTAACCAACCACGTGCGGCACATTGCGCAAACGCCTTCGAAAATTTCTTGGGGAAATTCCTCATGGCGTCCCTAGTATGAGCCAAAACGGTCCCGCGCAGTGTGGGACCCACCATGAACGCTTCCACGGCCGTGCGGGCCAACCCAATCCCATCATCACCCGCGTAGGCCCCGTCTGGCGTAATTTTCGGTCTGCGGGAAAGCGAAAACATGTGTCAAAATGAGAGTAAATATTTGAATGTGAGAAAGAAGGGAACAACCAAGGTTAGGACGAAATTACCTCTCCACCCGGTATACTGTGCCAGGTGGATTCTGGAACAAAGTATGCGCACGACCTGCTAGGAACAGTGTGTTGTTGATGTAGTTGGGGCCCCGCGGCAGCTGGTCCCACACACGGGTTAACGGACGGGTCGATTTCGGACCACCGGGGGGAACGCCCTCGGCGACAAGTGGCCCCTCATCAATGTCCTCCATGAAGATCCTGACGCCTTCCGCTGCGCCGGGTAGCATAGCCTCAATAATGCTCCGTGCCACATCACTGCCTAGATGAGACCAGACCACAACGTCGAAATAGTCCAGCAAGAAAGCCAGAAATTCGCAGGCCCCGTCCCGGAACCAAACCCCATTATGTTCAACGACCAAGTTCGGGGTCGGGTCATCACCCTCCAAAGGACCAAACCATGTTAGGACCCCAACCAATTCAATCACAAGAAGGGGAGTCTCAACGTCTCTGCAAGCCGTTAAACAACGCCAAAAATCAATATCCAAAATTTCATTTCAAAAGATTTTCAGACGCTTACAGAAAATTCCCCAAGTCACGCTTAGCGTATACGCCCGGCGTGCGAAAAACAGTCACGCTTGGCGTATACGCCCGGCGTGCGAAAAACAGTCACTGCGAAAATGAAAAATTAATGGAGACAGGGTCAAAGGCCTACTTGCAAGNTACGCCTGGCATGCGAAAAATAGTCACACTTGGCAAATACGCCCGGCGTGCGAAAAATAGTCACGCTCGGCGTATACGCCCGGCGTGCGAAAAACAGACGCTTACAGTATTTCCCGTCAGCCTCGGCGTATACGCCCGACGTGCGAAAAAACAGTTGCTCAAACCCTAAAAGCCCTACGCCGAAAACAACGCACGCGACGTATACGCCGAAACCCTACTGCGAAAACGGAAATCAATGAAAACAGGGTCAAAGACCTACCTGCGAGAAGATTCGGGCCACGCGGAGACGCTCGGGCGGGGTAGACCTTGCAGCATCGCCTGGCTCTCCTCCACAAACGTCAGTTCAGGTCCTTTCTGTCCTCGACCCTCCAGTTCTTTGCCTCTGCCCATCTCGGCGTGTACGCTGGGGTTCTTGGCGTGTAAGCTGAGGTCTCTTCTCGGCGTGTACGCTGGGGTTTGGCTCGGCGTTCACGCTGGGGTTTGGCTCGGCGTTCACGTTGGGGTTTCGCTGTCGATTCACGCTCACGCTCCAAATGTGATGACAAAATGACACCCCTCCTTCCTTTTTATAGCGCGTTTACGCTGACGCCGCCGTCGCCGCCACCGCTTTTCCACTTTTCTCGTTTTTTTGCCTCATTTTTCGCGCTTTTTCGAATTCGCCTTGAACTTTCCAAAAAAAAAAAGATATAAAATCTACACAAAAAACGACATAAACAACAAATTTCGGCCGTTCGTTGCCCGGTAAGGCATTAAACTGCCGTTCGTTTATCATGTTAACTCATTTTCACACATGTACGCTAAAGATTGCTGAAAGACCTGAAACGACCTTCGCTATCTTATCAGGCTTTCTATTCATTGACAGGAACTTGCCTAATGAATTGCAAGTGCTTGATCGAGCCGTTGGTCATTGACGGACCATACGGTGCAATTGAAAGGAGTATCGATGCGAATCTCGTTTACACGAGCTCATCAGCGAACGACTTTACAATAGCTTCAACACAGCAAACGATTGACGAATATGAGGGAATGACAAAGTCCCTCGACATTGAAGCTGAAAACATTACCGAGGACCCTCTAACCGAAACACCTATCACCATGCCCAATGGGGAAACTAAAATCCTAAAACTAAGTACACTACTAGAACCAAGTTTGGCTAGAGACATCGAAAACGTAATTAAGGACAATATGAAGGCATTTGCGTGGTCTTATACAGACATGCCCGGATTAGACCCCTGTATCGTCCAGCATAACATCATCCTTGATCCGAAACTAAGGCCAGTAAAACAGAAAGCACGAAAGGTCAAACTCGAAGTGGCGTTAGCGGTTCGTAGTGAGATTACCAAGCTCTATCAAGCTGGTTTCATTAGGGTTGTTGATTACGCCGAATGGGTATCGAACATGGTTATAGTCCCAAAGAAGAACGGAAGCATTCGTCTTTGCATTGACTTCCGGGACCTTAACGTAGCAACCATAAAGGATGACTTCCCCTTACCTAGCATTGATCAACTAGTTGACTCAACTGCTGGGCATGCCCTATTATCCTTTATGGATGGCTTCTCAGGATATAACCAGATACGTATCAATCCAGAACACCAGCTCCGAACTACTTTCATGACACCTTGGGGAACCTTTTGTTATACAATGATGCCTTTTGGTCTCAAGAATGCTGGGGCCACGTATCAAAGAGCGATGACGTATATTTTCAGTGATTATATCTTACACTCGCTCAATGATTACGTGGACGACATAGTGGTCAAATCAAAATCGCCAGAACAACACGTGCAAGATCTTGACTTAGTATTAAAACGTTGTCTAAAATACGAACTAAGGCTTAACCCGAAGAAATGCGTTTTCGGCGTCAAAACGGGCAAAATGCTTGGATTTGTAGCCTCAGAGGCAGGGATACGGGTAGACCCCGATAAGGTTAAGGCCATTATGAACCTAAAACCACCTAGCAATCTAACCGAACTCCGAGGGTTACAAGGGCGGTTGCAGTTCATTAGGAGGTTCATAGAAAATTTGACGGGAAAACTTACACCTATGAACCACCTACTACGCAAAAACACCCGCTTTGAATGGACATCGCAGTGCCAAGAAGCATTTGACAACGTTAAAACAGCACTCGCTCGGTTACCCACCGTATTCCCGCCCAAAAACGATAGGCCGTTCTACATCTACTTGGCAACATCAGAATCATCAATCGCATCCATGTTGTGCCAAAAACGAGATGACGGAATTGAGGTACCTGTATACTACCTGAGTCATGCAATGGTTGCCCACGAAAAGAGATATAACGATGTAGAAAAGTCATGCTTAGCTTTAGTTTTCTCTTTAAAGAAATGGCGACATTATCTTTTCCAAAATCAAGTTAACATAATTTGTAAAGATAATGTGCTCAGAGCTATAACCGGAAACATCTATGAGTCAAGCAGGATAGCCCGTTGGAAGGCAATCATAGCTGAGTTTGACCTGCACTATGTAGCACAATCGTCAGTAAAGGGTCAAGCCATAGCGAATCAAATGACCACATCGCCAACGCATGATCCAGGTACAATAGAACCCGAATTCCCAGACGAGAATGTAAATACAATAGACACGGTGCCAGATGACTACGAGGCGGTTCTAAACTTCGACGGAGCATCCACCTCCCGAGGAGGAAGCGCTGCCGCTGTAATCACATACCCCTCTGGAGAAATTAAGCCTTTCGCCTATCGCTTCAATTTTCATTGTACTAACAACATAGCAGAGTATGAGGGTCTCCTCAGAGGTCTCGCGGCCGCATTAGCCTCGGACATTACACGGCTCGTAGTCAGAGGGGATTCACAACTAGTCGTAAACCAAGTCACAGATGTCTATACGTGTAAAGCACAACACTTACAACCATACTGTGATTTGGCTAAGCACCTACTTAAACAATTCGAAAAGGTTGACGTCCAACATATCCCTAGGAACGACAATACCATTGCAGACGCCTTAGCAACCTTAGCTTTAAACATATCCCCTGACATGTTTCATGCACTACCAAGCTCCGTGACCAGCTGTGTCGAGCCCATAACCAACACCCTCGACGCACTTCCAATTGCATCCGTCAGTACAACACACACTAATGAATGGTACGATGACGTAAAAGAATACCTCCTGCGCGGTGAAGCGCCACAACATCTAACCAACGCGCAAAAGGATGCAGTACGCAAGCGTTCTAAGCAATACACATTAATAGGGGATACGTTGTGCCGCCGATCCTACGAAGGCATACTGCTAACATGCGTCAACAGCACCGAGGCCCAAACAATTGTTGAACAGGTGCACGACGGAATATGCGGGGGGCACATCGCACCGAGGGCAATGGCAACCAAAATAAGACGCCTAGGCTACTATTGGCCGCACATGGAACACGACTGTCAGTCCAAGGTCAAAACATGTAGTGTATGCCAAAAACACGGTAATCTCATCCACATTCCACCAAACGAGTTGCACACAACACAAATCACATGGCCCTTCCAGAAGTGGGGACTGGACCTCATCGGCCCGATAACACCTACATCTTCTGCCGGGCATAGCTTTATTATAACAGCGACTGAGTACTTCACGAAATGGGTAGAAGCGGCGCCCCTTCGTAAAACTACTTCTAAACAGGTATGCAACTTTATCCTCGAAAACTTTGTAACCCGTTTTGGCATTCCCATGGCAATCATCACCGACAACGGGCCACAGTTTAGTAGCGCCGAGACCAAAATGTTTTGCGATAGTCTAGGGATCAAACACTCGTTTTCATCCCCTTACTACCCTCAAAGCAACGGGCAGGCAGAATCAACAAATAAGACAATCATCACAGTACTCAAAAAGATGCTTGTCCAGAGCAAACAAAGATGGCACGAACAACTGGTGTATGCATTATGGGCATACCGTACCACGCACCAGACCTCGACAGGTAAAACTCCATATAGCCTTGTTTACGGTTCAGAAGCTGTTTTACCTTTAGAATTGCAGGTACCATCTCTACGGATCACGCTCTCCGGACTCCTCGACAACGAGCAGAACAATGATTTACGCATCATTGACCTGGACTTGGTGGAGGAAGAACGTGTGCGTGCACTCGATCAGATCGAATGGTATCAGAAACAACAACGGCAACGACATCGACATGACATTTATAAGCGCCCCATCAAAGAAGGAGACCTTGTACTTAAAGCCGTTCGGGAACACCCGGATAAATTCTCAGTCAACTGGGAAGGGCCTTACCTGGTTATCAAAGCATTCGACAACGAAGCATTCAAACTAGCCGACATCGATGGAAAAGAGTTTGCAAATCCAACCAATCATCTGTTCCTCAAACCGTTCTATACATGAATTCGAACTCAGGTACGCGACAGTCCTGGAATCATGACCATAAACTGATACCATAGAACAGTCCTGGAATCATGACTATAAATTGATACCACAGAACAGTCCTGGGTTATGACTTCAAACTAACACCACGGAGTCCGCTAAGACCATAAACTAGCTCGCCTCTTCATGGTCCGCTAAGACTTAAAACTGGCAACGCAACGTCTTTCACGACGCTAAACGGGCAATGTCCAATGGGTTAAGACACAAAACTAACCCATGATAGTCCGCTAAGACTATAAACTAGCTCGCCTCTTCATGGTCCGCTAAGACTTAAAACTGGCAACGCAACGTCTGTCACGACGCTAAACGGGCAATGTCCAATGGGTTAAGACACAAAACTAACCCACGATAGTCTGCTAAGACTATAAACTAGCGCACTCATCTGCAACTCCCCATCTCATAGCCACCTCCATTCATCAAAATCATCACATCCTTCATCAGCATCGTTGACATTCACATTCAATACTCAGAATCGCCGCAATATTTTTGTTCACCTGCAGCTACCTAAATCTAAACTCATTAATTCACTCATGGTTTTCTTGTCTCTTTGGAGTTGTGTTTGCAGGATGACGCTCGGAAGTTCTCGTACGAGAGTGCGTTTCATCATAGGTAGCAAGATGAGGCAATGCCCATTTGTCCACCTGGCAAGACTAGATCGAACCGTTAACCTGCACATTCCCGTTCCCTGAAAACCCACCGTCTACTAAACTATTGCACACTGCAAAATGTTACAGCAGTCGCAACACGCAGAACACGAGATTCGCGCGTGAGTACAAAAACAAAAAAAAATGCAATCAAGAAACATCCTATCGCATGGCTTTGGCTCCTCGCTAACGGTTTCCCCAAAGAAGGGAGCTGTTCCTCCAAAGAATGCAAAACATCACCCCGTGGCTTTGGTAGTGCCAACAGGTTCTCCTGAAAAACCACCAAGAGCACCGTTCCGCCAAAGGACACACATCACACGCTTAAGTTCCGAGTCTGCCGAAAGACGGCTATCGACAAGGACCGGCATACTGCACACCTGAGCACCCTACTCTCCCAGCATGGTCCCTCGAGCAACGACCGATCCCCGCGATCCCTTCCCTCCTGCCAGTTACCAATCTCACCCTTTCAATCCCATTTACCACTGAACACGGTACGATGAGGTCTGGCCAGGTGGCAAGGGACAAGGCTTTTATCGAGTTGTCTGCGGTGTTTTGCGCTTCTTTGTCGACGCTTCTCGGGTCGATTCCTCCAAGCGTCAACAAAGAGGGGCCAATAAAACGTCACAAAAATCTGTTGTGCTAGCATCTACGCCCAGCGTTCACACCCAGCGTCTACGCCCAGCGTTCACGCCCAGCGTCTACGCCCAGCACTCCAGCGTACACGCCCCGGTACGGCAGAGGCGCACGCTCGACGACAGGATTTCCAATGACAACATAAAGATTACACCCAAGAGCAAGGATTGAAGCAAGTGGACATCCTTCGGCGTATACGCTAGCGTATACGCCCAACATTCACCAGCGTATACGCTCGGCGTACACGCTATATGCTGGGCGTGTACGTATACGCTTAGCGTGCACGCCCGGCGTACACGCTCGGCGTACACGCCGGCCTGTTGTATAATGTATACGCCTGGCGTATATCATGTTTCTAAATTGTAACGCCTGGTCTATACGCCACGTGTCTCCCCGTCCGCTTTTCCTGGTAACCCTACCCCTATAAATAGCCCAGTTTTCCACATTTATTGGGTCCGCAGAAATCTACCAGAGCTGACCCAGAGCAATTACGCTGCTGAAACCCCCCCTACTCTTACGCTTATGCTGGAAGCCCTGCATGCTGCACGCTGCACGCTGAGCACAGTCCGCGCTTCGCCTACCGTGTCCACCAGCTGCATCCTTCCGTTCACCGGGGCTTTACGTCCGCCTTGTGTCCCCACACAACTGCGTTAGACCGGTGCACAAAACTTTAATTCCATAATCTATTGTTTACACTTGCAGCAAGCTTTTTTTTACAGTTTTACGTTAATTTGGCCCACGCTTTGTTTACGCTTGTTTACGTTCGCGCTCCGCGCTCGGTTCGTGCACGAGGACGACCACTGTTTACGCTCGCTGTGAGTTCTTTTTTAGTTTTACGTCAATTTGGCCCACCCTTCGTTCACGCCCGCTTGCATTTTCGCTCCGTCTCCGTTCGTACACGTCCACTGTTCACGCCGTCCGCCTGCTTACGCCCTACATCCATTCACTGTTTACGCTCACGCCCGTACGCTCACGCTGTGTTCATTTCTATTTACGTTGTTCACGCCCCATTCCGTTTACGCCCGTTATATTTACGCCGTGCACGCCTGATTCATTGCTTACACCCTGTTTACGTATAACCCAGTGTATAATGCTTCGGCGGCGCTCAGGGAAGTCCTTGTTTGATCCGCGTCCGGACCATCCAAGGCACTCTGCCTTCGGCCTTTCCAGCTTGCCCTCAAGCGGAGGCAGGGTCGACTGTGCTTGTCCGCATCTCTTTCGGTGTTCGTTACATTCCAGCCTTGCACCGACGATTTCGGTCGGCACAGCCTGGTGTAGGGAGTTGGGGGAAAGATAATACAGCTTTAACTTAATAAAGTCATTAACTGCTCCCTTGAATATAGACAGCAGATGTGAGCCCGCGATCGGCTCGCAGATCTCATTCAAGGTAACATTCCAACGCTGTATGAACTTTTGGACGGGCTAAAGCGGGTCTTGCTTCACCCCCATGAGCTGATCCAATGTGACTTTCGGTTTCAAGTTGTATTTGAAGCGGGTCACAAAGTGGGTCAGCAGCTCTTCCAAGGTTGAGATGGAAGAGCGTGGGAGGGCTCAGTACCAGTCCAAAGCTTTCCCTGTTAGAGACATTGCAAAGACTCGGATGATGGTGTGTGGCCACTGTTACAACAACAAGGACTCAGACCTAAACGTGACCAAGTGAGTGTTGGGATCTCCCTCCCCATTGTACTTGGTGAAATCAGGTAGGGACATCCCTGGCGACAACGATAGCATAGGAACCGTTGGACTAATCGGATCATCCTGGTAAAAGTCCATGATCTGAATGGTATCAAAACCAGTGGCTTTGAGGCGTCGAACCTCCTCGGTGAGAGTCTGTATAAGCTGGAAGGCCTGGTCCAGACCTGTTGACAGAGGTGTCTATGCAGAAGGCATAGGAGGTTGGACTAGGAGGGCGGCGCTAGGGAATGGAAACGACGAGAGAGGTTGGCTGGCTGCTTGTGGGGCAGGGATCCCTGTAGGTGGAGGGGCCTGTGAAGACCACCACCCACTGGTTTGCGAAGAGGGGTTAGCCACCACTTGCTGCGTAAGATAAGGATAGATATACTGCAGGACCACCTGTGGAACTTGCATTGCGGGTGCAACGGAGGGTTGCACACCATACAGCGCAGACTGGTTGTGTTGTGCTGTAGGGTTGTGGCTGAATAGCTGTGGTGATCTGTTGAGTTGGAGGGGATGGGGGTGGTAAAATTTGCACTGGGCGAGTTGTTTATATGGTGTGAGGTTGTATCTAAGGGACGAAATGGGGCGCGGTGGTCGTCGGGACCACCGCTGGAATGCTGAGAACTCGTGATGATGCAACTGGCCCCATATTATTGTGGGGCACTTGCACTTGCAGCCCAAATGGCTACACAGTGGCTTGTGGAATGATGAGAACATGCATCTGTGTGGTTATGGCTGAGTCAAGAGGAGCGGCCTCTCCGTTGAAAGGAAACAGGGGATTTACATACATGTGGGGGCTCAGGGTATGGACCGAATGTTCCGACTGGGCTGCCAATTCGTCCTCTTCCTCCTCCCCACTCTGGGGTACCACCACAACCTGTGCAGCCTGGCTCTTGGCCATGACCAACTGTGTGATAAGTTCATGTTGATGTTCGGTCAAGGGAATGATGTCGTAAGCTGTTGGCTTGAAATCATGGCCCCCTCGGTGGACCACCTCAAAGTTTCGTTTCGCTTCGACTTCGACTCGGCTAAGAGCCAGCTTCGCCTGGATCTTAACACATATAAAGTTGTATTCTTTAGGGGTTACGACCGTGAAGACGGGATCTTTTCCCTGAAGTCTCAATGATCGGTGCAATGGCCCCTGAGATCCTGTTGTGCCAGGAGCTGGTCTGGTGACC
>MNCI01012331.1:2254498-2343348 GCA_015680685.1 Gnetum montanum
GGGATCGAATTGCCTAACTACCTTTCCGTATGGGCCAGTCAAAGTTAAAGGTGTTGATAGTGTTGCATCCATTTGTTTGTCCTGCAAAACTGCAAAGTGTGTAAATGGTTAGAAAGAAGATGACGTGATGGCTAGCAAACGTGGAAAGCTAACAGAATTTTGAATTTTGTAATGAAGTTGTAATCAATGCTACCCAATTACGAGGCAATAGGATGTGGTAGTTTAACGTCATTTTGGACAACGGTGCGTGCGATATCAACCGCATTAACATCTTGATTCTCGGATTTCGTTTTAGGAAAGTCCCGCTGAAATCGGATATTAAGTCGGTGATTCTCGCATACAAATAGGTGGTTTTTTGGTTAGAACGGACTATTGGCTATTGTGCATTCAAATTCGCAGGTATTTTCTAGCAAGATCAAGAAGAGCAGAAGATTTGAAGGTGCAAAGCTGTCCAAGTGTCGAAACTGTGATAATGGCGCCTAAGACGAAGAGGAAGAACACTAAATTGGCTAAAATCGACGAGGTACAGGAGAACCTGGAGTGTGTTCAACAGGTCGTGGTCGAAGTGCGTGACCTGACACCTTTGAACCGGTAGGTCATTCTTTGCATGCTCGTGCTATTTCAGCGTTTGTGCTATACAGCGTTCTTCGTGTAAATAAGGGTTTTGGGTTATAGAGCTTGCGTTACAGCGAGGGTTTGGCATGGTTGCGTTTATCGCCGTTGTCAGAGATGGACCTTGCGCTGTTGCAAGGGTTTGGGCGATTTCTACATAGATGGCTAAGCATGATGTATAGCGTTTATGTATTAATGATGCAACTGTAAATCTAGGCGTTGATTTATGTAGCGTGTTTTCTGTACAGTGTCATGCTGAAGCCTATTCTGATTGTGTTAGACATCATTGGGGTTTTGTGTTGGGTAAACCCCATCATCCCCAATGTCCCTCCTCCGCACACGCGAGTGCAGGGGAAGGCCATCTAGTTCTGGAAGGGGGCACTGGAGTTTCTGCAGTTCTTACTGCGCAACTTCAGCATCATTATGTGGTCTAATGTGATTGGTGATGTTGCCGGTGCCATTTTAGAACACCTGTTGATGGGGTCTGCAAGGGGATTCTGGCTTACTTGACAGACGGGGCCATTGATACGGGTCATCCTGAGGACCAAGCGCTCAGAGCCCGAGGCCTGAGAAATTTACGCTGGATCTGGGAAATGGCCCGTTTCAGTTGTTATCATGCGTATAACACGCTGTTCGTGGCCCGCCATGTCTCGACCTACTTCCAGAACCCATAAGGCACGATGTACTACACGGGCGGGTAAGCCAATTCTGCCAAATGTATTGTCTTTGTTACTGTTATAGTGTCTGTTGTCGATGTGAAGTGTAAGAGAAGTCTATGTGCAAAGTGTAAATCAAGCCTACGCTGTATGGTACAGGTTTTTCATACATGATAACAAGTTAATCGGAGATGATGATGCGTTGGCCTGGGCTGAAACGGCAATAATGGCGTTTACGGCGACTAACAACGTGTGTGCCGGTGTTATAGGGCAAATTGACCATGAGATGCGTGAGTATCACACCCGCTACGAGCATCCTTTTAAGAATTGCCAGGAACTCGGGTGGCTGCACGATGATTGGACCTTAGATTTGCCCCTTACGGTTGAGGACGTACAGAGGGACCTACTGCCATTCCCTTTGCCCTTCGGACCTGGTAAGGCTACTGCGTGTTCTAATGTTATGCGTGTAGTTGTGAGTCGTGGACATTACGTAAAGCATTTTTATTTGACTTGTGTTTTATATTTTTCAGTCAGGGAATCTCGGGAGATTACCCTTACGATTTCCGGCCGCGAGGCGAGGGATGTCCTCTTCCGTTACAGCGATATTAAGGATGCACAGCGCTGACTTGGCCACTCGGCGGCCCCAGTCGTGGTGACCGCCAAGATCCGGGTAGCAGGGCTAATGCACCTGTTTTTGGCTACGACCCCTGATGTCCCCGCCAGTGAAATGATAGCCTTGGTCAACTCCTTCAGCGAGAAGGAGGAGCGTTTTTGCACACGCATGCATAACGTGCGTGTAAGTTTCGATATCGACGCTCAGCTCTTCGCGGACCTGTTTGGCGTCCCCTCGAACGGCCTTCCCGTAAAGGTGCAGACCAAGAGGAGCCCTTTATTCCAAGAGTGTCTGAAGGAGTGGGTGAGGATCCCAAAAGAGACCAAAGGGTTTCCTTGTGACAAATTCGAGATGGGCGCTGCCAAGACACTGTATCCCCTTTTTCGGGCCCGGTCTTTCCCCAAAACCCTCTCGCAGGCGAAGTTCTTTTCTGTAGAATAGATCCACATTATGCGAGAGGTTCTGGAGGAGGGAACTCGGTTCGATTGGGCAAACTACTTGGCCAAGGGACTGCGCAGCGAGATGGTCAAGCTTCGCAAGAAGCTTGAGTCCCGCTTTAATGTGCATTTCACCTTTTTCATAGCTTGCCTCCAGTGGTTTGCTGAGTTTCTGGTCATCCAGAGGAATGGGGTTTGAGAACAGCAAGACCGAGACCAGCTGTCCAGACCTTGGATTACCCACATTCTCAGCACTACCCGTGGGCAAGATCCACCAGAAGGGATCGGGGAGTCGTTGTCTGTAACGACTAAAGGCTTGGTGGCACCCCAAGTGCAAGGTCTCGACAGCATGGGCAGGATAATGCCTAAATACACCGGCGACGCCTCGCGAGGAAAGCGCGTGGTGGAAGAAATTGTGGAACCGGTAGCTCGACGTAAGAGGCTCCGTCTAGCCGAGGCCCCTGGGGGTAATGTAAGCCAAACTGTTGCGGTCAAGGTTCAGCGGAATAAGCCTCCGCCTGGTAAGTGTGAAAGGATTGTAGTACACAATATTTTATTTAGATGGTCTGGCATTATATGCTAACATGCGGTGGTGTAAACAGTAAAAATGACAGGGCAATTAACCCCTGAGACAGGGGCGATGATACTAAGCCATGGGGAGGGGGCCTCAATTTTGGAAGAAGAGGCCCCAACTATTAATGTGAGCTATGTGCAGGTTCCAGTGTGTGAGGCGGCCCCAGCTGGTAGCGGAAGCTGTGCGTATGACCAGGTACACGAGGAAACTCCAGCTACTGGGACTAGCGGCACATGGGACCACGTGCATGAAGAGAAAGCGACGGAAGAGATTGGTGAAGTTGCCACTGTCACTGGCAGAGGTAATGAGTGCGTTAGCGTGTTTGTAGGATCTTGTTAATAGATGGAGTTTCTAACCAAATTACGCTACAGGGGAAGAAGATGCATCTACGTCTGCTGCTGTGAGCAAAATGTGGAGAGACTTCCCCGACAAATTTACTTTTATGGAAGGCGTCGTTAATGACATGATCGAGCGTTTGGAGCTCGTTGAACCTGGCGCTGGTATGTCATATCCGTAATGAGTTTATGACATAATGTCTTAGTAATGTATCATCCATATTGATGCTTGTTTTCTGTTAGGAGCTCACCTCCGATGGGATCCCGCGGAGCCCATTGATTTGGACACAGCGAAGCCCCCATCTGATGGGGCAGTCGTGCCACGTCACATTTATGAGGAAATGCGTAAATGTGGGTTACGCTAGATGCGCTCCGTATGGGAAAGTAGGGGCGTTAATGAAAGCCTATGGAAAAGGCTGCAGCGGTAGGAGCAGAGGGTTGAGTCCTTGACCAAAGAAGTCGGGGACCTAAGGTCACGGTACGAATTCCTACAGGCTCGAGTGACGGGGGATGAAGACTGGCGTACCGCTGTTATCGATCACTCCCGTTATTGGACAGCCATCAAGAACAGCGTACAGACCAGTCGGACGTTAGTAGAGCAGAGGATGCAAATTGAACTCCTAGCTTAGAAAAGCCGGGACTGGAGGGACTACTGCGCCAGCGTACAGGAGTGGGGATAGAAGGAGAAGGACCACAAGCACCTATATAAAGGGAAAGCACCGCTTATCGAAAACACTACCGCGATTCTGCCGTCAAAGCTCGATCCCTGGAGGTTTTCGTGGACACCATCGGAGTGTTCGAAGCTTTCAAGAAGTTCGAAGAGCAGGTGACCGTAACTGCGTCCCAGGAGAGGGCAATGGTTTTCCCTGGGAATCAGGCTACAATCCCTACCTTCTTCCCGGATCCACCCCGCTGGAGTAGCGTGGAGAAAGGGAAGGTGAAAGCTAGAGCTGCGTTGGGCGAGGATGTGTGGCCAGACTTGACGGAGGACGAGATTATGCAACGCCTGTGGGCTGGCCTGGACAAGCTCCCCTTTGCTATGGAAGTAGGGCCGTCACGAGTAAGTTTATGTATGACTTAGTCAGAAAGTTCTCTGGCTTGTGTTATCTATTCTAATTTTTGCTATTATTTGGGTTTAGGTACCAAAAGAAGATAGGGAAAATACGCCAGCTAAGGGGCTGGGAGAGGAAACAGAGGAAGCAGAGGAGGAACACAACGATGAAGAGCGTTCTCCTGTGAAGCCAGTGCCGGAACGAGAGCCTCATGAAGGGGCAATCTTTCGTGAAGGCATAATTCCCAGAAACGATGGCCCACTGGAGGACGACCTTTTGGGGCTAGATCTGGAGTTAAGAGATACCGATGATAGTGGTAGCAGAGGGAATGCGTAATTATTATTTACGTAAAATTTTATTGATGCAAGGTCGGGTATTGTTCTGAATGACTGTCGACGAATTGTTGTAAGGTCTAATGGATATTTGAAATGTCAATTAGTTTGTTGTTTGACTTTTTATGCTTTTGTCTGTGTCAGCGTGAAAATATATGTTAAGGATTCTGTCTAAGTGAGACTGATGGGACGTAATAACTAGTTTAAAGCCGTTGCGGGCCCGTTGTGGGCCCGTTGCGTATTCCAGCGTAAATGGTTATAGTATGCAATACTGCGTTACTAGTTTAAGGCCATTGCGGGCCTGTTGGGTATTGTGTAGCAAGCGTAAATAATGATAGTAGATAACTTCGGATGACTGGCTTAAGGCCGTTGCGGGCCGACTGCGTAAATTGTAACAAAAATGTAATCCTGTATAAATGCGTGAAGTAATGTGAAAGCGTAACTAACGCGGGTACGATAAAACACGCAAAAAGAAGTGCAAAGCGTAAACACAGAAAGCAAATGTAGCGTAAAAGTATGTTGAAACAAAAGAAGCTGCTAAATGGGGAGTGCGCTAACTTACAAGAGACTGGTGGTGCACGCAGAAGACCATTGTTCAACCGTCGATACGCAATTGTCTCTTAATGGCCTTTACGTTGAGCGCTGCGTAAGGGCGAGGAGGCTTGTGGTTTGACTCCTCTACGCTGTCATCCGGAAATGGCAGGTCGGCCCAGGCTAGACCGTCATCATTGTTGTCGGTTTGTTTAGGGGCTTGGAGATGAAACTGATCATCAGTTGTTTCAATCTCTGAACCCCGTTCTTCTTCAATGTTATTGACAGTCCTGGGGGTGACCTCGTCGCCGCGTATGATGACCTCCCCCCCGGCGTAGGGCAGGTGTATCTCTTGGTATATCGGCGACGAAACCGCCCTCAGCTAGGCTAACCACAACCTCCCTAAGATCAAGTTGAAACCAGGCATCTCTTCAATGACTAAGAATGTGGCTTCGGTTGGGAATTGATCCCCCGCCACAAACTCAATACGCACTGTTCCCTTGACTTGAACTCGTGCTCTGTTGAACGATTTTACGCAAGCTGTCGTCGTGGGAGTGATCTGGTCGACCAAGCCCAACCTATCCACTATGGAATAAGGAACAACATTAGCAGCTGCGCCATCATCCACATGCACCCTCTGGATCTGGTACTGGCCGACTCGAATGGTAATGAACATAGGCTCAGTCGTTACTTGACCTTTCTCTGGGTCGTCTTTGATGGACTCATCAAGAAAGGTCAGCAAGGTAGGCTTGGGTTGTTCAGCTTCTGAAGGAAACATGATAGCGTGTATCGCTTCCTCTTCTGCTGGTAGGTTGGCATCCACTGATATGGATGTCAGCATGCGTACCATAGCCTCACGGTGTTCTCGAGACGTCATCAGTAAGTCGTACAGGCTCAGCGTTGTGTTCTTTTGCTTAAGAGCTTGTTTGACTTGCGTGAATGCATCAAGGAGGTCCTTCTCTCAGCCGGGTTGTTTATCCCCCTTGTCCTCCTCCATTCAACCCAAGAGACGGATCTCTCGAGGCGGAGCGGTGTCAGTGGGAGGGTTGTTCCTTTTCCTGTCAAGAGAAGGTGGCTGCATTTCTATACCTTTAGCCTACTTCTGAGGCATAGACAAAGGCACAGAGGCTAGGGGCCTGGGCTTAGGGAAGCCGAGCGTAAGGTGGTCTTTTGTAGCATTAATTGTAGTGTCCTCCTCCTTTCGCTTAGGAGGTGATGACTGGTTATTTTGACCGGAGGTCTACCCCTGCGTGAGAGGAGCAGGCCGTGGTTCTGGCGCCCTGATAATGAAGGGCGCTCTAGGCGTGGGTGCGGATGGAGCCATGGCTTAAGTGCTGCCTTGTGACTGAGGGCATACCTGGGAAGGTGCCCGTATGATGAAAGGTGGCCATGAGACCCCACTGGCTGCCGCTGAAGTAGTTGGCCCCCTTGGTGAGCTAGCGGGCACGCGCAAGACAAAAGGTTGTTTTGGCGGTCCCTTACGCTCACCGTACGTACTCACCACAGTGATTATATAAGGATCATAGTTTGCGTTCAACGGGTCCTTATATACATGCAGTGTTCGGTTTTCCGGACGCGTCGGGTTACTGCTGTCTAATTTTAGATGACCTTCGTCCATCATGCGTTGAATGTCATCCTTTTACGCCCAGCAGTAATCCGTGTCGTGACCACACATCTGGTGGTAGTCACAGAAACGGTCGAGCCTGAAAGATCTCGGAACTGTTGGTTCGTTAGGTAAGGCTAAAGAAGGGTCTTTCAGCAATTCACAATGATGCCTGTGATGCTTCAGAGCTTCCTCGAACACCTTCTTAGGTTGAATGTGCCCTGTCGCTAACAGTTGTTTCAGCAATTCGGAATGCTTCACAGGTAAAGCCGCATATTTTGAACGATCTTTACACTCAAAATTTGGCTTTGGCTGGGGGGCCTTCAGGGGCAGTTGTGGCTTGGCTAGTGCCGGCACCAGCCGTGGCCTCGGGAGGTGCTGTTGTGGGCGCCTTCTTGTTCTTATTCTTTGCGCTTTCAGTCAGCGCGGCTACCGTCGTTGTTGCCGCCTTACCTTTGTCTTTGGCCTTGTTATGTGTGTTCATGTAGGCGACATACGCTAGGTCTTTGCTGGCCTCCGTAGCATCTTGGATGCTCCTAACTTGTGCGAAGGCCTGATGTAAATTACTTGGGTAAAGGTAGTACAGCTTTGACTTAATGAAGTCATTGACCACTCCCTTGAACATAGCCAGCATATGTGAGTCCGCGATCGGCTCGTAGATCTCGTTCAAGGTGGCATTCCAGTGCTGTATAAACTTTTGGACGGGTTCGAGCGGGTCTTGTTTCATCCCCATGAGCTGATCCAGTGTGACTTCCGGCTTCAGGTTGTATTTGAAGCGGGTCACAAACTGAGTCAATAGCTCTTCCAAGGCTGAGATGGAAGAGCGTGGGAGGGCTCAGTACCAGTCCAAAGCTTTCCCTGTTAATGACATTGCAAAGACTCTGATAATCGTATGTGGCCACTGTTGAAGCAACAAGGATTCAGATCGAAAGGTGACTAAGTGAGCGTTGGGATCCCCCTCCCCATTGTATTTGGTGAAATGAGGGAGGGACATCCCCGACGGTAATGACAGCATAGGCACCATTGGACTAATCGGATCATCCTGATAAAAGTCCATGATCTAAACAGCATCAGATCCAGCAGCTTTGAGGCATCGAACCTCCTCTGTAAGAGTCTGTATAAGCTGGAAGGCTTGGTCCAGACCCGTTGACGAAGGTGCCTGTGCAGCAGGCACAGGGGGTTGGACCAAGAAGGCTGCGCCAGGAAATGAAAATGCCGGGAGAGGCTGGCTGGCTGCTGGTGGGGCGGGGATCCCTGCAGGCGGAGGGGCCTATGAAGACCACCACCCGCTGGTCTACGCAGGGGGATTGGAAGTCGCCTGCTACACAAGATAGGGATAGGTATACTGCGGGATCCTCTGTGCAACTTGTGCCACAGGTGCAACCGGGGGCTGCATGCCATACACCACAGACTGAGTATGTTGCACCGCCGGGTTGGCCCACTGACCTGCGGCAGGCTGTTGGATGTATGTTTGTGGCTGAGCGGTTGCGGGGATCTGTTGAGTTTGTGGATGCGGAAGCGACAAGGCCTAGGCCGGGCGCGTTACAAATACATTATGGGGTTGTATCTGCGGGATGAAATGGGGCGCGGTGGTCGCCGGGATCACCGCTGGGGTACTAAGTACCTGTGGTGGCAGAACCATCCTTGTGTTATGGTGCGGCATTTGTGCTTGCAACCCAGACGGCTGCGCATTGGCCTGCGGTATAGCAGGGAAATACATCTGCGCGGTCATGGCCGGGTCAAGGGATGCGGCCTCTCCGGTGAAAGGGAACAAAGGATTTACGTACGTGTGGGGTGTCAGAGTATGGAACGAATGTTCCGACAGGGCCGTGAATTCATCCTCTTCCTCTTCCCCATGCTGGGGCTCCACCACAGCTTGTGAAGTCTGGCCTTTGGCCATGACCAACTGTGTGATAAGTTCGTGTTGGTGTTCGGTCAAAGGGATTATGTCGTAGGCTGTTGGCTTAAAGTCATAGCCCCCTCGGTGGAGAACCTCAAAGTTTCGTTTCGCTTCAAGCTCGGCTCGGCTGAGAGCCAGCCTCGCCTGGATCTTAACGCATATGAAATTGTATTCTTTAGGGGTTATAACCGTGAAGATAGGCTCTTTTCCTTAGAGCCTCAATGAATGGCGCAATGGGCCCTGAGATGCCGTTGGGCCAGGAGCTGGTCCTGTGACCGCCATAGGATTCACAAGCGCGGCACCCAGATTGGTAGGGCCCATGGCAGCTGTGGTTGTGTATAAGGAATCCATTGATCAATGAAGTTAGCGGGAACTGGTAATCGGATCTAAAAGATGTCTGGCAACAAAAGCACAAAAAAGGCTTTCTACCTTGAAGGATTTCAAAGAAATCGTCCTTGTGACCGATCTATACCACACGATTAACCGTAGACTTCCCTAGAGGTATTATGTCTATGGTTTAGGGTATGGATCACTACCAGCGCTACCAGAAATATTCGGATCGGAGCCTGACGGCCCTCCTTCTAGCGCCAGAAAACTGTAACGACAGAAAACGTCGGCAGCTGGAAATACCGACCGAGGTTCCGTGTATACAATTTTAACCACGGATCCGCGCGAGGGCTATGCTGGAAAAAGTGAATCCACGGCGCCCTGAACGGTCTTGTCGATCAGACAGGGACTTACGAGTCAGTAAAACGATGAAGATTACGGAACTTTGCGTGCTTCGATTTGATTCGAGGGATCGTGAAACGAGAGGAAAACGACGTGGATGGATCGCTACGATGATAACGTCAAACACGCCGAAGAGATGCTAACCAGCAGAGAAATGCGTGATTTTCAAAGATCTATGTTTCGATTTTTGAAAGAATGTATGATTTGTATGTCACGTTACAATGGGAGAGACCCCCGATAACTTGATGCAAAAATGAGCACAAAACAACAAGGAAACTGTCCAAACAGAAGTCTGATCTACCTCGTAGGCCAAAACTGGGATGCAAGGATGGTCAAGCTCTGAGGTCTGCCGATCAACTGTTTCTGACCGGTATAGTCTACAAACTGGGCGAGACGATCTCACAATCCCTGCTCTGCTTCTTTGCTTCGAGTAGGTTCTGTTCAGGGCAACAATCACTAATGGAGAAAGTCGTATCTTCCCCAAAGGAATGATTTCTCTTGTTGCTAAGGCTCAAGTGCACTGTGCTCTGTTCTTGCTGAAGGATGGTGCTGTCATCAGTTGCCAAAAGGTTGCTCTTTGTTTCTCTGCTCAAGGTGATAAGTGATTCCTTGCTCAGAAAATGCTCTTGCCCTTTTGGTTTTCTGCCTCCCAAAGTGGTAAATGCTCTGGTGCTCAGAAAAATGCCCCTGCTTCTCTGATTTGCCAACCCTTGTATCTTTGTCAACTGAGGTATTTATAGGCCGCAACGCTCCGTGGAAGATGCGCAACCCTGATGACGTGGGTCCCGGATATTTCGGGTTCCGTTGACATGACCATTTTAAGTCAGACTGTGACTACGCACAACACGCTTGTTTGCGTGTTGTGCGTGTGAAGAGCAGGTACATGTTGAGCGTGCTTCAATTGCTTTCAGGCTGTATTACACTCATTCGCGTTGTGTTGCGTGTATGAGCGTATTCCGGTATAAAAACAATAGGCTCAAAATTGTCTTACACTCACTACGCAGCTGCGCGTAATGAAGCGTAAACAATGTCTAACTTATGCTCACTACGCAGCTGTGCGTAACGAAGCGTAAACAATGTCTAACTTACGCTCACTACGCAGCCGCGCGTAACGAAGCATAAATAATGCCTAGCCTTAGTGATGAAATACGCAATGGTACGCACTGCCGCGTAATCGAGCGTAAAGACAAGTTATCCATACGCCACGAGAAAAAGCGTCGAACTGTTGTGCTTCTCTAGACTTTGCCTTCGACTATTTTGGAGCTTATTACGCTCATTACGCTGCCGTGCGTAATAGAGCGTAAACTTGTCCTTGAACAAAGCTGATGTGTGCTCTCGCTTGAATTGCGAATCTTTGCCTGAGGCCGACTCGTAATTTTCACGGTGTTTCACTCCACATCTCAATGTTAGTTTTATCATGAAATGTTCAAGACCTTTCTAATAGGTCCCAAGCAAAGATTGTTAAAGAGTATCTTTTAAATTGACATTTATTTTTAGATTTTTTTTTCCTACAAGAAAGTAAGATTTCAACTTATGATATTAGTTGTTGGTAAATGCATTTTTAAAAACTGCATTGTTTTTTCGAATACTCATGTAGTTAATGAAGGATATGTTGGTATTCTTGTTAATAAAAATTAGACTAGAAAAGTTTTGAATTCTAATTTTGATAACTTTGAAAGAATTATCTAGATTACTTGTCATAGTAAAAAAAGGTAACTTTGGAATTTTTAGTATTTATGCTCCTAATAATTGGAAAGATCAATCTAAGGTTTGGAAATATCTTCTATCTTTGCATAAAGTTTTTTGGATTATTGAAGGTGATTTCAATATGGTTGAAATTCATTTAGACAAACTTGGTAGTCTTCTTGCTAATATATCTTCTCAAGAAAAGAAGATTAATTCAATTTCAAAGAAAAATATTTTCTTTCTAATAGTAGTTCTTTATTCTCATCTCATGCGAATGAGAAGCATTATACTTGGTGTAATTATCAATAAGGAAATGATAGAATTTATTGTTGACTTGATAGATTTTATATCTCTAATGGTTTCTTTTAGAAGCATATAAAAAAATTAGAAGTGCATACAAATGCTACTTTATCATATCATTTTCCTATTAGCATTTTTCTCTTTGATATTAATTTTCTATCTTTTCAAAAGCATGAGCTTTTTCATATAAATGCTAATATTTTCATAGGAACCAGTGGAAAAAATATTTTAAAGTCTTTATAGAATGCAAAAAAAGAATCCAATTGGTGATATTGATTAGATTGATTGGTGGTAGTGAACTACTTGTAGAATTAGAAATTATGTTAACTAGTTTGGAAAGTAATTTACTAAGCATAAGCATCAACTTCAAGAAGATCTTGTAGAATTTGTAAAGTAAATGCAAATTCTTTAAGACCAGAATCCCTATGATTTTGAAACTCAAAAAGCATTAGCTAAAACTTGTTATGCTAAATAATGTTGGAATGCTTTCAAAGCTAAAAAGTGTTCTCACTAAAAGTCATATGAGTTGGATAAAAACTTAAGATAAAAGGAATTCTTTAAATTTCTAAAAGAAAAGAATCAAGTACCTAAACTAGAATTACTTTATGTAAATGATTCCATTGTTAGAGATCTTGAGACTATTAACATTTTTTAGCAAATTTTTTTTCTTTTAAAGGTTTTAGCAGGGAATCCTTCCAAGCCTATAGTACGCATATGTCTCATCTTATAACATAAGTGTATCAAAGTATTCTTGAATCAGAAATTATAGTAGAAGAAATCAAAGTAGTGGCCTTTAGATTATGAAATGGTAAAGCTCTAGGTTTTGAATTTTTTCCTATTGAATTTTTTAAGAAGCATTGAAACATCATTGAAGATGATCTCTTTCACGTTTTCTAAGAAGTTAGTAGAAAAGTTTCTCTTGGTAAAAATATAAATAAAGGTACTATTCATATTTGTTTAAATAATGGATATCTTCAACACATCATTAATTAGAGGTTTTTACTTTTCTTAACAATACTTATAAGATTTTAGGTAAACGCATGGCTTACCTGTGACATCCCATTCCCAAATGTTGTAAAAATACAAATGCTTAATTTATTAAATTCACTATTTTTGTGGACAATATATCAAAAATGTTATAAATACTTAAATAATGAATTAATTGAAAAATAAATAATTGATACTAAAGAATTAAGCAAGGAAAATGGAAAAATTATATTAATGGAAGAAAGTACTGTAACAAACTTTTGGGTTGTCTTCTTATGCCACTTAAGCCTTAGAGACAATCCGGCATTGCCACCACAATTAGGCTATCTTACCAAAGGGGTTATCAGTCCCTTTTTGTCCCTCTTCACCTGACTCCTATTACTTGCCTCTCTAGGCTCCACAACTTCATGCCCAGCATGACCTCTAACCCCAACCTTAAATGGCATAGGTCAAACCCTTTCCCAAGGGATACATGAATTGTCATAACTTCTCATAACGAGGTTCCCCTTCATTAGGAGGTTAATTACATTTTTTACAATTGTTTCCACCCTTAACAAGGGATAATACATTACAATCTACCCCCCTTAAGCATCTAGCTCATCCTCAAGCACTTCCTCTATATCCAACTGCTCAATAGTTGCTTCATTGTTATGCTCCTTAGCTTCAGTTCCCTTATTTTCCTCATTATCATCTATACAAATAAAAGATCAAAAATTATAAACATAATTTATTACATCCATAATAAATTCAACCTATCATTCAAAAAGTTGGGGGTAAGTATTTAAAATAAACTCCCTATTTTTCCAAGTTTGTTGATCACAATTTGACCATTAAATAGGTACTTTGTTGATAGTTTTATTTGGTAATTTCTTGGTTCATTTATTCTTAATAGTAATGGGTTTAACTTCAAAGCTGGCATTGGATCATAATGGCAAATTTTTCCAATCTAATACATATGGTACATCATTTTCATGAAATTTGTTTAGCAAGCTCACATGAAAAACTGGATGATTTTTTAAGGTTTTTGGAAGATTCAACTAATATGCTACTTTGCCAATTCTTTTAAAAATTTCAAAAGGTCCACAAAATCTAGGTGCCAATGTAGTATATTTTCCCAGTTTAAGAGAACTTCTAGTAGGTTTTACTCTTATTAATACTTGATCACCTACTTGGAATACTTTTTTAAGTTGATGTTGATCTACATATCCTTTATATTTATCTTGGGTAGCTTGCAAATTTTGTTTAACCTTGTGACAATGTTTTCCATTATTTTCATTTCTTCTTCCTTCCATTCCACTCTTAAGGTTGGATCTACCCAGGTTAATGATGTACGACAATTATGTCCATATAGTACCTTGAATGGTATTTGATGTATGGAACCTTGATAATTGTTATTATAGGAAAATTTTGCCAAATGCAAATAATTCTCCCATGTGTTTTTGGTCTACTCTTGACGTAGCTTTATAAGATATCTTCTAATATTCTATTCACACGTTCAATTTGTCCATCAATCTTAAGGTGATAAGCTATGCTAAATTTTAATTGGGTTCTGATGAGACATGAAATTGCTCATATTGCTGGCGGTCGCCTTAAAGCACCCACATTAGAATTTGCGCTTGGTAATCCCAGTGGCGTACCTAGGCCTATGCTTGGTAGTCCCAGTGGTAGTCGTGCACGAAGTCCAAGATGTGTACGGTTGATCAAGGAATCGGTTGCTCATCGCACTTAGGCTAGATTAGATTTTTTACCCTTTTCCTCCTAGTTTAGTTTAGTTAAATATTATTTTCCACTGCCTTCAGGAGTAGCATTAGATTTAGGAACACATCATACACCTCATCTAGACTAAACCATACGTGACATATGCAAAACTAGTCTAGATGGGAACACAGCGAACTGCGACCTAAGGCTAACTATCTAGGTGCCACAACTAGTCCATCTGCCAAGTTCGACCGGATCGCGCGTGCGACGCTCGTTTCGTATGGTTGAGTGTAGGGGTACCTCGCCACTCATCAGGTTCCAAGCCCTCTAAAGAAATTTTTCTAGAATTTAGATGTGAACTTGGGATCTTTGTTCGAAGTGATAGATTTTGGACAATCATGTAATTGAAATATTTCTCATACAAATTTTTGGTCTATTTCTTCTACTGTGTTTGTAGATTTCAAGCTATAAAATGCACCATCTTTTATAGACGATCAACTACTATGAAAATTGAGTCATATTCCTTTTTGGTTACTAGAAATCCCACAATGAAATCCATAGTGATATCTTTACATTTCCAGGTTGGAACTTCTAGAGGTTGTAATAATCCACTAGGTTTCCTCTGTTCAACTTTTATTCTTTGACATGTTGGAAAATTTTTAATGTATGCAAACACATCATTCTTCATTCTAGGCCAAAAATAAGATTTGTGAATTATCATATAGGTCTTAATATAACCTAGGTGTCCGACGTATGGTACTTCATGTGCTTCACACAACAACCTTAGACTCCAATTTCCTTTTGGTATGCAGACTCTTTGTCCTTTCATTAATAAACCATTAGAAGTAAGTTGATATTGAGGATCATAGGAAATATTGGTTAAAATATTTTTAAAGTAAGGGTCTTCTTTTATTTGTTTCTTAATTTCTTCTTACATAGGAGTCGTTACCACACCTATCATTAAATTCCACATTCGACTAAGGGCATCAACTACCACATTTTTCTTACGAGGAATATATTTGATTTCAAAATCATATTCTACCAATAATTCTATCCATTTCATTTGACGAGTATTCAAAATAGGTTATCTTTGCAAATATTCTAGACTTTTATGATATGTTTTTAGTACAAACCTTTTTCTGAAAAGATAATGTCTCCAAACTTTTAGAGCATGAATAATTGCTAGTAATTCTAAATCATGGTTGAGTAATTTACCTTAGCTCTTTGTAATTTATGAGATTCATAACATAGCACTTTATCTTCCTATGAAAGAACTACATCAATTCCTATTCCACATGCATCCATGGATACTTCAAATGGTAGATCTTCATCCGAAATTCTCAAAATAGGTGTTGTTATAAGTAGCATCTTTAATCTAAGAAAAGATTCCCTGCATTTTTTATCAAATTTGAACACCCATTTCTCCTACAAAAGGTAGTTAATGGGATTACCAAGGTATAATAATATTTAATGAAACATCGATAAAAACTAGCTAACCCTAAGAAACTATAAACTATTGTAACATCTTTTAATTCAGGCCAATCCCGAATCGCACTAATTTTTGCTAGATCAACTTACAATCCTTTCTTGGAAACTATATGTCCTAAGTATGAAACTTCTTCCTTAAAGAGTTCACATTTACTCAATTTAGCTTTTAATTGATGTTCTTTAAGAGTTCCCATTGTATTTTCCAAATGTTGCATATGTTCTTCTCTTGATTTAGAATAAACAAGTATATCATCCATAAATACTATAACAAATTCATTAGGATATTCACAAAAAATATTATTCATTAATGCCATAAATGTTGCAGTGCATTAGTTAATCCAAATTTCATCACAACAAATTCATATAATCCATATTTTGTTCTAAAAGTAGTTTTCTCAATATCTTTCTTCTTAATCCTTATTTGGTGATAATTTGATTTTAAATCAATCTTTGAGAAATAACATGCACCCATAAGTTGATCAAATAAATCATGAATTCTATGTAAAGGATAAGTATTTTTAATCATCACTTTATTCAATGCTCTATAATCGATGCATAATCTTAGTATACCATCTTTCTTATTAACAAATAAAACTGATGCATCCCAAGGTAAAACACTAGGTCTAATTTTTCCTTCTTCCAATAATTGGTCTAATTGTACTTTTAACTCTCTTAACTCTAAAGTAGAAAATCTATAAGTAGCTTTTGATATAGGTTGTGTACCAAGAAAAATATCAATGGCATGCTCAATAGTTCTTTTTGGACTTAGTTCTCTAGTTTCACCAAATACTAAATCTTTATATTCCTTGAGTTCATTCAAGATCTCAGTACGTAAAGATCTCTGATGTTGGGTTACTTTGACAACCAACATTGTAGCACCTTCTTTGACTAATCTTTTAACTTACTTAATAGTTATCGTATGATATTTCTTTGCTATTTCTACCCCCCTTAGAACCCTAACTCCATCAATGGTTGGGACTTTTAAAATACGAGTTCGAAAGTAGGCAATAATATCAAATTTTTGTAGGAAAGACATTCCTAAAATTGCAGCAACATCACCTAGTTCAAATTCAAAAAATTCATCAACTAAAGGCATGTTTTGTAAGGTAAAGTTAATTTCTCCATACCTGGTATGTTTGCTCACAGTTGTTCCATCTACTAGTTCTATCTTAATAATTTTCTTGGAAGGTAGACTTAATTTCAATAAATTAATTAACTTTGGAGAAATAAAGTTATCACTGGCACCACTATCAATCAAAAATTTAATTTTTTTACCTTCAATTAAACCTTCAAAATCAGTAAAGCAAATTAAAATTTATGCAAACCTAATTTAGTTGATGCAAATATCTTCTTGATGGCTATGGTAGTGGCTAGAATTTTTCCTTTGTTCATATTTGGGTTTGGTTTTTTATTTTTGATTTGGTTGGTCCTTTGTATTTTTGCTCAAAATTTTGGGCAATCTTGTTTAAAAGGATCTTCACCATAAAAGAAACATCCAAATCTTGATTGAGCTTTTTTTGTTGGTGTCTCCTCTACCATTGCTTGTGGAAAAGTGGTTTGTCGAAGAGTTGTTTGTCACAGGTCACTTGTATCTGATTCGATTCCTCATAATCCTGCAATTCTATATGCTTCATCAACAGTTTGAGAATTATGGGCTCATGTTTGGGAACATAATTGAGCATGTATTCCTCCTATGAATTTTGAAGCTAATTCTCCCTCATCCCAGTGACTTACATACTAAGAAAGATCACAAAATTCCTTGTAGTAATCATCTACAGATCATCTTCCCAACCTTAAGGAATCAAATCTCATTTTATGCTCTTTGAGAAAAGAATTGGGAACAAATTTTTATTCAAAATCTTAACAAAAATTAAGCCAATTTGTAATCAAACCTTGAGATCTCAGTCCATTCCGCCATGTTGTTGTAAGTCCTCTTAAATACAAGGAGATAACTTCTAGATGTTCATGGCTTGACAAATTCAACATATCGAAGTAATTTTTCATTGTATCAAGTCAATCCTTTACCTTAGCACTAGATCTAGGGGCTCCATCATAATGATCTAATTTTACTTTCTTAGCATGAACTTGTGTCAATGATTCTCTAGGTGGATTAAGCCAGTTCCCATATCCTTCACCTTCAGTTTTAGTTCTACGGTCTATAAGATGGATTTCAGTATCCTATCCACTAACAAGTGAAGGTTGTGTTTATTGTGGATCCCTAGTGGGAGGTTGATCTTGATGTTGTTCTCTAGGTATACCATGGGTAGGATTGGAAGGTTGAATAAGATGGTTGGCTAATTACTTGATGGAGTCTACAAAGGAATCCATCTTTCCTTGTACTTCTAACCATTTACCCTCTAAATTTTGGGACAATTTCTTAATTTCTTCAGACATATTTTACATCTTTGTCCTGAACCCTTGGTTTGAGTGTCGAAGTTCTTCTTGAACACCCCTAATCTCATTAATTTGATCTTCAAAGGCATTCATTCAGTCATTGACTCAAGCCTCCATTTCTCTCCAGTTTATTCTTCATGTTCTAGATATTGGTAGGTTGAAGAAATCAAGTATGTTGATAATCCTCAACCTCTATGGCCCTTTTGATGAGATTTGAAATTGTTTATTCAGTTGTGGAAAAAATTGAAACTGTTATGGATTTCTCATCGAGTACTAGATCCTAATTATTTTTGGGACCTAAAATAATAAATTAAATGCTAATTTTCTATAGTTTGAAAGCTAAATCTAATCATTCCATTAAGTCTAGAAGGTTCAAATCTATTGGAATTAGTTTTTGTTTAGTTGAAAATAGACTCCAGATTCAAAAGTTATAGCGGTTTTAAGTTTTCTCAACTTTCATGTTTTTCGAGACTTCCCAAGAGGTCACCCATCCTAGTTCTACTCTAAGACATGCACGTTTAATGACAAAATTTTTATTTCTATTACTACCGTAATGCCAATTTTAATTTTTGTAAATAATTGAGCATGTATTGTATTTAAACTAACATTGACAGGTGCAAAATGTTTTTTGAAAATTTTTCATCAATTAACCGGAATTTTAAAATTCTCGTCAATTGTCAAAAAAAATTCAATTTTTCCATCAGTTGACAAACAACCCATTCCAAGGTACGCACAGTGGCTAGAAGGCAATGATGGGTGGTGCAAAAGACAATGATGGATAGTGCAAGAGGCAATGATGGATGGTACAAGAGGTAGTGATGGGTGGTATAGAAGGTGGTTATGGCAGCTCGAGAAGCAATCACGAATGATGTAAGAGGCAATGATGGGTGGAAGAGAGAATGCAATGATGGCATCTATAGTTGTAGGTGTAGTGCAGTTCTAGGTGATGGATAGTTGTAGGCGATGGTAGTGCTACACGGTACAAGGTGGCAGGGTCGAGTAGTGCAAGGTAGCAGGCTATGCGGGGGTGGACAATGGCAGCACAAGCAGTGCAGTAGGGCATGTGAGCAGTGACGGAAGAGCTAGAGTAAAAATTGCGGTGGGATAAATGTGATTTCTTCTGCCCCTATTTGGGGCTAGCCCTAAGGGCCAGACTTACTGACTGTAGCCTTGCCACAATTAGTGATGGCCTTACCGCAGCTGGCTACGACTAGCAGCAGGCCTAGTTGTAGGTCTTTATTATTATTATTATTATATATAATTTGGGGCTCGGGCTTGAACTTGAGACCCTTTGGTTTAAAAAATATATTTTCAAAAAAATTTAAAAATCATTTTTATATCATTATTTTTTTTTAATTTTAAATTTTAAGCTACATGTAAATCGAGAATTACTGTATTTTCCAAACTGTATGTTGAATTTTGATGAAATTAGTACCATTAGAATCATCTCGGAGAGTACTTCATATTAAACTGTAGATAACTCTACTTTAGTAAACCTAAAAACCATAAAATCTAAAAAAGTGAATATTAGCTTTTAAAACAAAAAGTAAATGTTAACTTTCTCTTTTAAAAAAGTATACATTAACTTTTATTAAATCTTTTGTTACCTTAAGTTATACTTTTTCTTTTATTTTACTAATATTTTTATGATTATATTATAAATATAAAAAGTATGATGATTTACTCATCACAACTTAATACCAACAAAAGATTATCAACAAAGAAGCTTGAAGAATTTCTATTATAAGGAATTCATGGCTCTCAAATGTCAAGCTTCACCTCAAGCCTCTTCAGGTAGCAACTTTTTATTACCTAACATTTTTTTACACCAAAATAATGTCCTTTCTGCTTCTAATCGAGTTCATAGCTTTCTTGGGAGGGACAATTTTTAGTTTTTTATCACTTCTAGGTTGGCTGATTTACTAGTTTTTCCAATTTTTAAACTTTCTCAATGCAAGAGTATTCTTTCGAAGTGGTTTGAGTAGTATGATAATAAGAAAAATACTATTTTTCAATTAGTTTTTGGAGTAGTAACAATCCTTCCTCTTGATATTAAGGTAGTCTTAGGCTTTCAGTAGGGAGAGGATCTTTTAATTCCTTCAACTCATTTTCAACAATTTAAATCTTTTTGTAAAAAGGAATTATCCAATTATGTTACTAATTCTGCCATTTGCAAAAACCAATTTGTTCATAAATATTTCATTAACGATGCTCACTTTAACTTGTGTCTATTCATCAGTAGCAAGGTTCTATGGTATAGACGATAATCTAATGTTAGTTCTTATTCTATTTTCATAGTTCATGGTGTCATAACTAGCAGGATTTACAATTGGTCAATGTCTTGTTTCTCTACTTGGTATAATGCCACGATTGAAATTATTGTTGCCCAACAAGATCCTTCTAAATCCTATAATCTATTGATGAATCGTAATTCATCTGGTTGCGATATCGAACCCACGATATCGAGTACACAATATCGCATCTAATAACAATATCAAATACATGATATCGTGACTCCTGCGTGAGCCTATAAATACACATGTAGGCGCATAAGAGGGGGAGTCTTAGGAGTCAATTTTTCAATAGTCAGTTTAGTGTTAGAGTAGAGTCTTTTTGTCATTTTTTCCTCTCAACTATTTTCTCCTAGTGCATGCCCATAGTTTGATGATTGTAATTGTACGACATTCTTTATTCGAGTGTGACGTACTTGGACACGCACATGATCGACAATAAAGATCGAGATTACTTCACCATTGCAACATTCAATTAGTTTAATTATTTAATTGTTATTGTTATTTATTGCTTTTGTAGTTCATATCTCTTCACCCTAAACTCCTTAAACATGGAATGAGTACGACTTAATCATGAGCGTTTAAGTGTGACTACTTAGTATCCCAGTAGCATACCTAGGCCATGTGGTTGGTAATCCCAATGGTAGTCATGCACGAGGTCCAAGATGTGTATGGATGATTAAGGAATGGATGCTCATTGCACTTAGGCTAGCTTAGATTCTCTCTCCCTATCTCCTATTAGTTCAGAGCTCTCTCTCTCTCCCTTTTCCCTCCTAGCTTAGCTAAGATTATTTTCCATCACCTCTGGGAGTAGCATTAGTTTAGGAACACATCATACACCTCACTCTAGACTAAACCATATGTGACAAAGCATATACTAGTCCAGGTGGAAAGATAGCAAACTGCGATCAACGAGTAACTATCTAGATACCACAACTAGCTCGTCTATGGAGTTCGATCGAATCATGCATGAAATGCTCGTATTCGTATGGTAGAGTGTAGGGGTACCTCGCCACTCATCATTGGCACCGTTGCCAGGGATAATGCTAGTTATTTAGATTAGTCACATCATACAAGATCGCTGTAACAAAGTATTCACAATACATCTTTTAGAAAAGAAATTAATTTCAATTAAGTCACACACAAGTTCACATACAATGTCTCTCTCACAAGATCATGATAATGAAACAACCAGTAAGGCAATTCACTGGAGAACCAATGAATTATATGATGATGAAGATGAATTTTGAAGTACCCAATCTAATGTAGGGGTTTCCTATAAACATAAACAAAGACAACATCGTCCCAACTCATGAATGCATAACCTTCCTAGTGATGATGAACCCTTACTGGCCACTACAAGCCTAACGCAAATACAAGAGGTTGTTCGAATATCTCATAGGCATCGTAAGAAAAGCTGTCTACCCAAGCTTGATTTAAACAACTTTTTCAAATTTTCAGGAGGCTATGATTTAGATCCGCAACATCATCTACAAGCCTTCCATGATGCCTGTGTATGGAACAACATTGACAATGGATGGCAAAAACTTAAGCTCTTTCCTACAACACTCGTTGGCCAAGAAAAAGTATGGAATAGGTCGTTAAAACCAAAATCAATTCAATGTTGGCCAACAATGGTAGAACTCTTCAACAAAAGGTATCAAACTTATGCAAGAGTGTCAACCTTGAGGAAACAAATCCAAGAGTGGAAACAAGCACAACATGAACCCTTGGACATGGCCATATACATATATTATGCATTGTTAAACAACTGCCTAGGCCATGAGTTCTCTGAGGAAAGGCTAATGTACCACATTATTGATGGGCTCTGTAATTAAACAAGGGAGACCTTAGGGATGTATGCCCAAGGTCAACTATATGAGCTACAAACCCACCAACTCCAAGAGCTTATTAATCAGGTAGCAAAAGAAGAAGGGGAGTTAGCTAAATGGGAGAATGCTAAGAAATCTCAACAAGCCCAAAACCTTAAATCAACAAGGGCCCATGATAATAACAAGGAGAAATCAACTCACCTCAAGGAGGTGGAACCATCCTTGCCAACACTACAATCATTAGATGAAATTAAGGCAAAGACCAATAAGATGATGGAACGGATGCGTAAAAAATGTGGAGAATATGCTAACATTATTGGGGATAGAGTCATGATGAACCAAGAAGTAGTACAAAACACCCTTAGACAATCGGAAAGAAGGGTTGAAAAAAATAAGAGCTCAACTACCAATCATATGTATCAGTGCAAAATTTGCCTATACGATCACCCTAAGGGCCAATGTCCAATCTTGTCACATATACAGAAGCATTGGAAAAGAGTGTTACATCCAGAGTTCATACAAAGATACTGTGTTTGATCACAGTGGCAACAATCCCAGTCGTGGGGGAGGCTACCCTCAAACTAGTTACACTCTTCATATCATCCAAACCTAAGTGCTTATCAAGTCCAGCATCCTGTTTCTCCAACCAGGTCAACATCCTCTATCTCACCACATGATTATTATTCTCCTCAAAACTATCAACCCATATCCTCTACAACACAACCACCACCTTGGATACCTTACACTTCTCCTCAATTTCAACATTCTCATTTTTCACCTCCTTCTACATCGCCACCAAGTGTTCCATGAATGTCACTTATGTTGCTACTGTCAGCAACAGTGGGAATCCTCCACAACATCATAGGCTTCCCTTCTTTAGACATGACCATAAGAAGGGACAGCACACTTCTAAGCCCACTACACCTTCCAACCCAGCACAAGTCCAACACTGTGGTGCAACTCCCTTCTCAAATCCAACGCCTTGTGTTATTTTCTATGGGCCCAATGAATATAGCCACATGGGGAGACATGTTGATCCTTGCATACCATCTTATGGTCACAAGTACCATAGTGGGTCAATTCCTTATAAATTAACCACATCTTGTAACTTGCCCTACTATGTCAACTCTAATCAAGTGTGTGAACCCCAATGGGGTAATTATGACCAAGTCCCAACATTTCCAACATGCAAGGATCCCAAGTCTTCATTTATTAATCTTAGCCATGCTCAACTATTTAGTTATGGGAGATATCCCCCATTCTAATAACAAGAAGGATTAATAAATATTTTTCATTTTATTTAATTTTGAAAATTTTTTTTTTCAGCTTTTCACTTTTCAACTTATTGCTTGATCTTTTTTCCTTTTTGTCTTTTTATCTTTTTACCTTTTTATGAGTAATCTCATCTAGGAATAAAACACTCATGTGAACTGTTGGTTGAGATGTTGTTTTATGCCATCAAGTCTCAAGAGACTAATTATTTGGACAGCAAGCCCACAACATCCATCCACCCATTCTATTACTAAGGGGTTCTACCCTAGGTACAATGATATTCTTAATCATTAAAACTTAAATTAACCTTGTGTTATTATACCCAAAGTGAAGGAGGATGGACTAAGCAGGAATGACCAGGGTGTGACATCAAGGGGACTTGTGGATTCTATTTGGTGACATCTGTGGGAGTTATCATGCAGCTTGGTTGTACTAAGATCCTTGTAGATCTAATGAAAAATGGGAGTAAAGAGTAATCAAAAGGCACTCAATCAAGGAAAAATAATGCTATTCTAGAGGGTCCCACTGGAAAGACATGCACCCATGCCTGAAGGTATGCAGCTTCTCTGGATTAAGCATTCAAAAAAACAAAAAACAAAAAGAGTAAGAAGAGTGTGCCAAAGTAGCCACACAAAAAGAAAAAGAAAATATCAAGCTCAAAGTGCCGCAAAACAATTCCAAATCACTCCTCCCTTGAACAAAACACCAAGTGATCATCCGCCTCGCTATCATGGTGCTCTTATTATTGTCTATCATTGGGATGAAACAATGCGATGTCATAGATCAAAGGAATGGACTTGGTCCTAATTTTTGAACAATGGGTTAATGACACATTAATCATGCCTTTCACTAAGGATTCATCGTGCCTTAGGTCAGTTACCTCATATCCCAATCTTTGCAATCCCTTCTATAATTCGCATCATCTCATTGCTCATGTATTTGTAACTTGTGTCTTGTATAGCATTGAATTCATACCTCATTACGATGGCATCTACATGTGTGTGTTTTGTGAAATAGGTGTGGATTACATTTAACCCTTCTAGTGCCTACGAACATTTTAAGGTGTGGTTACATAAGCGCATTATAGGTTGAAACCTGCTTTGGGGAGGACCCACTCGCATAACCCTTGAAATTTGCATTTATAACACATCTTTCACACATCATCTTATACCCTCTAAGCATTCCCAACGTTCTTCTTTTCCTTATCATCCTTCAAGTTCAAACATTCCTATGAACTAACACATGTCCTTTTTTCCCTACTCTTCATGATTCTTATTGACATATTTTACACCATTATACTCTTTGTGCCTTTAGGACTAGTTTGTATTACCCTAGACCCCTTTACATTGACCTACACATCCTCAGTTTATACCTTGGAGTTTAAAAAAATTTAAAATTTAAAAATTTAATTAAAATTTAGTAAATTTTACAAGTGCCCCATTTTTTATAGGACACAATATTGGGTCCCTGATATCGAGTCCAATGCAATATCAGGTCCCCGCTAGCAGGTACGCGATATCACATCCTTAAAATATATATATACATGGGCCTCCTGCACCTATCAACATCATTTGCAACTGTTCATGCAGGGGAAGTTTTTCAAATTTTCTTCTACGACTTGGGATTGCGCATTTCTCACTTCGATAACCATAACTCATTTGCTGGTGCTCCGATTTTCATTCCATCTAAACCTACTTAAACCTAGAGTGTTCAGCTTAGTCATGGGGGAGGGGTACACGCCAAATTGGGTATCAATTTTTTCAAATTTTTCATCACCCAAAGGACACTATCAAGGGTAATTAGTTATAAAAATAATAATAATAATGTGCCAAAAATAATTAGATCTCCTTATCTATACTAGGAATTAAACTTTGAAACCACCTAAGCAAAGTGGACCAAATATAAAAATCTTTTGGGGACCTTTCCATAAAAATTCCTAATCTTAAAATCACACAAAAAAAAAACAAACTCATTACGACAAGAAGTAAGGTATAACTTAACTTGGGTAAACAACCTTACTGATGCTTCGCCCCGTGTGATTGCAGATGGCCCTAAAGCGTAGACAACAAGAATGTCCTTCTTAAGGTGTGTTTAAGCAACCTAGGAGAGGTAAAGGATAGGTGCCTACCGAACAACACATAGAACAGGAGGTGCAATCGTTCAGTATCCATCAAGAAGACCCTGCTACTATACAATCAAGATAGGCAGAAAGAGGAGCTACTGTAGCACCTGAACCAAGATGACACCTCACATTGCCTCCAAAATGTGTCAAAGCCATTTGCGAAAGGTCCACATCAGGTGCAGTGAGTGTGGAATTAAATTTTGGACCTTTCATGGAATATGCTCTCAAGGCCATTAGGGACCACCTCAAAGGGTCCCCATTATGGCCTATCCCCTCTAAAAGTAGTGCCTAGTCCTTAGGATAAACATACCAATTTTGGCACAATAAAGAAGAAGACACCATAGTTGACATTTGTGGTGTGTCTATTGATTTTTCTGTCAATGTCATTTTTGAAGTGTTAAACCTTCTGCATATGGGGTCAAAGGTTGCTCACTTGTCCACTCATTCTGATGTTGATGCGCGTAAGGTTTGGTTAGATAGGGCGTACGGTAACAAAGATAAGACCTATGGAGAGTTGACGTTGGAAGAAACAATCTACTTTAAAATTGGAACTTATCACATCTTCCCCACAAAAGCACTAAACAGAATTTCAACATATGCAGCAAGAGGAAGTGCGATATTGATGGAAAATGTTAATGCTAACCTGCCTCATTTATATTTCATGGAGATCTTAAGGCAATTTGAAGAACGCAAGATAGGGAAGTTCGCATTGCCCTTCCCTTGTCTCATCAAGAAGCTGTGCAAGTGTGCTAGTATTCAAGGATACACTAATGATGTCCTCAAAAAAGCCCAAAATGGTTCGTATGCTGAACTGCTAAAGCCACCAGCTGCAAGGAAGATTGTTGGTGAGATGTTGGGGCCAGAACAAGGGCAAGAACAGATGGTGGGATCCACTGCAACTCAACTTGCAGGGCCCAGCCAACCTCCAAGAACAAGACCCAATCAACAGCAAGAAGTAGGGCCTAGCACAAGCTAGCAAGATCAACCATTGCCACCACCACAGGAATACTAACCGTTGATGAGCCATCTCAAGGCCATCGTTGAGACAGTCAGTTGGGGAAGTTGTGATGATGCAAATCTCTTCTGCGTCATCGATGATATCATATAGTCCACTGTCTCTATAGATCATGCATGGGGTGACATGTCCATTCAAATAAGAGGAGGGGAGAGTTATTGGTCACAACAGATTTCATGGAATGTTGCATCCTTTCAGGTGCAACTAGAGACTAGTGAAGGGGCCACAATGGTGGTCATGCAACACCAAGATGTAGCGGGAGCCACAGAGATGGTCACAGACCACATCAAAGAATCTTTTAACATCCTTATTGTGTCACTAGTAGATTTCATAGGAGCATGGGATGCTCAACCTCTTGCCAATCCCTCAATGACTCATGTGGAGTATGAGGATGTGCTTGATCGATTGCTGCAAACAGGGACAAGTGATGACATCCTTGTTTGACATTCCACAGGATGTTACGACAACACAATCAGACCTCATCTCCACCAAAGGAAAGCTGGTCATGACAGAGATGAGGATCAAGCATGCAAAAGCAGAAGTTGCAAGATTGCAATAAAGGCTCGTAACCTAGTAGGCCGCACAATGGGATCCCTCTCAATTTGTTCCCACAAACCAGCTGGACATCTTCAAGACTAAGCAACTCAACCAATTACTGGAAAAAAATAAAAAGGTGGCAAAGGAAAAAGAGAAGGCTAACTGGAATGCCTCCATGGCACAAGTGCAAACTTACGTGCACGCCAAGGCACTCAAGGCCTTACAAGAAGAAAATAAACAGCTCGTTGCTAACAATCTTTAGTTGACCTCTATGGAAAAACAAAAGTACTTTCTTGAAGAGCATTTTCAATGACTGTGAGAACAGCTAATCAGGGTCAACTAGGAAATGAATCGCTTGACCAAGGAAAATCGAACCCTCTCAAAGGAGCAGGTACGCACCATTCAACAAAAGACAACCATCAAAATAAGTGCATGGCAAAACAAGGCCAAGTGGCATGAAAAGTTAAAAGAGCACTTCTGAGACCAAGTGGGAATGTACAAACAAATCATTGAGAAGGAGATCCATATGGCCAAGGCCCACATCAATGCTTTTAGTGCTCAACACACTAATTGGCGAGCCATATTGGACACATATCCATTTGCCCACCAAGCGAAACTTAAAAGCTGGGACCTACAGATTCAAGATCTCATAGAGTACATGGAGTCAGCAAATCTGCGGTATGCCAACCTAGCCATGTTGACAGCAGGGTGCCCAAGGATAGAGCTCGAGAAGCAAGTAGCTACCACCTATGCCAAGTATGAAGTAGAATTTGTAGAACATAAGAAAACATTGTAAAAGTTGGAAGTTGCAAATTCTTAATTGGATGTGGTTAAAGGAAACTACCAAGGCCAAAAAGATGTCACAACGAACTTGGCTTGATGAATTATAGATTTTCAGGAATACAAGGATAAAGCCAGAGCCTATGAGGAGGAACAATGGTTGTTTACAGCCTGGTATAGCAAGGCAAACAAAATGTTTCTACAACTATCATGCCCATGGAAGGTGCTGACTCTGTCAAACATTGGAGAATCAGCATGGATGGCACAAGATCCCCGAACTGAAGAGGAGAAACTCCAAACACTACTTCAACGTCATCGAATCCCAAAACCTGGAGCGCAAGATAAGGGGAAGCAACCCATGGAGGAGCCACCACCACCAAGAACCACATGAGTTACACCCAATTTTGTAATTTTGGGAATTTTTCATTTCTCATGTTGTGTCCCAATTGTGTTCTATCAAACCCTCCACTATGGTGTGAATAAATTTCTTGTCAATCAATAATCCCATACCTATCCACTATGTAATCAATGGGGCTTGTTCTCATTTTGACTCAAGGATGAGTTTTCATTCAGTCATGGGGATATGATGAATCGTGATTCATCTGGTTGCGATATTGGACCCACGATATCAGGTATGCGATATCACACCCAACAACGATATCAGATACATGATATCGTGACTCCTGCATGAGCCTATAAATACACATGTAGGAGCACAAGAGGGGGAGTCTTAGGAGTCAATTTTTTAATAGTCAGTTTAGTGTTAGAGTAGAGTCTTTTTGTTATTTTTTCCTCTCAACTCTTTTCTCTTAGTGCATGCCTGCAGTGTGATGATTGTAATTGTATGGCAACCTTTATTTGAGTGTGATGTACTTGGACACGCACATTACCAGCAATAAAGATCGAGATTACTTCATCATTGTAGCATTCACTTAGTTTAATTATTTAATTGTTATTGTTATTTATTGCTTTCGTAGTTAATATCTCTTCACCCTAAACTCCTTAAACGTGGAATGAGTACAACTTAATCATGAGCATTTAAGTGTGACTACTTGGTATCCCAATAGCGTACCTAGGCCATGCGCTTGGTAATCCCAATGGTAGTCGTGCACGAGGTCCAAGATGTATATGGATAATTAAGGAAGGGATGCTCATCGCACTTAGGCTAGCTTAGATTCTCTCTCCCTATCTCCAATTAGTTTAGTTCTCTCTCTCTCCCTTTTCCCTCCTAGCTTAGCTAAGATTATTTTCCATCACCTCTGGGAGTAGCATTAGTTTAGGAACACATCATACACCTCACTCTAGACTAAACCATAGGTGACAAAGCATATACTAGTCCAAGTGGGAAGACAACAAACTACGATCAATGAGTAACTATCTAGATACCACCACTAGCCCGTCTACGGAGTTCAACCGGATCATGCGTAAAACGCTTGTATTCGTATGGTTGAGTGTAGGGGTACCTCGCCACTCATCATCTATGTTGTATACCTTTGATCATGTGTATGCTCCTAAGTTATGATCATCCCAAGAAACATTTTACTCATTACAATCCTTAGTTGTGCAATAAATCCCTTGAAGATGAGGGGGTTATAAGGAGCACGATTATGGGTGCCAAAAAAGGTCAACTGACTTTACGGCAAGATCAAAGTTAAGAAGAAATCAATGAGGTATTTTCATATTTTTATTATTTCCTTGTTTGTTGATTATGTTTTTATTTTATGTATTTGATAGTGCAATCTAGGCTGCAAAATGAACCAACGTAAAGTGCTAAAGCTGCACAAGTTGAAGAAATTCAAGGTATTTCAACCTTTGGTACAATTCAATCGTAAGAATAGATCACACTTTTTGCTCCCAAGATATATATTTAAATAGAATTTAATTAGTTTAATATCTTATCTATATTTTTATATTTTCTTTTTATTTTTTCTAATAAGTTTCTTTTTGTAGAGGCAATGGTTGGGCAAATTTCTGGTGGTCCAATAGTTATGAGACAACCAACCCAACAAAATGCTCAACAACAATCCTAACCAACTCAACAAGGTTCAAGACATGATAAGAGAAAGCACTAGATGTAGGTTTTAATTATTTAAAGGTTTGAATACTTTCCCCTTTTCCTTGTATGATAATTAAAAAAAAATTGTAGAGGTCTATGGAGTAACAGTATTTTATTTGAGAGATGGATAGAGTTGATGCAAGTATTACTTCTACACAAACTTCTATTCCACCACCACCTAGATCACCACTCATACATTCTTTTTCTCCAACACATGGAAGAGGTTCCCTTCCACAAGTAGCACCAACAACAATTTCTAAATCTATTCTAGTGGTTTCTTCTTTCTCTATCTCTTGTTCTTCTTATTATATGGGAAAGATAGTGGCAGCTGAAGAAGAACTTATATTTCTTCAATGTATTAATTAACAAATCTTTGACAACAAACTCTGTTCTGTTCATGAGGATGTCTATCATCTACAGGAGTCGCAATCATGTAATTTCAAGGCAGATTATGATTTAGTATAGGTTGGACTTCCATCATCTTGGCATCCAATTCCTAAGCATGCTCCAAATGCTGTAAAAAATCTAGAGCAACTCTTAGGAGAGTTGGAAAGTGCAACATGTTATGCTTACCATCTAGATACTCGTGCATGTTTCCTTGAAATTGACAATGATCAATTTTAGGAAATATTTTTTTTTTCACTTTTCTCTCTTCTCTTTCTCTATTTTTCTTTTTTTTTCTTTTTTTTCTTTTTCTTTTTTGTTGATTTGCTCATAACTCATAATTTGAATTTTTTTTCTGCAGAGAAAGAAGAAGGAATGGCAAAAGCACATGGATGATTGATTAATATAGATGGATATGTTGAAGACTCAACTTCAAAGAAAAGAGGAATCAGCATCTATAGCAAGACGCGCGACCAAATATATCAAACAATAATGTGATGGACTAGCTAGATGTAAAGCAATGCTTAGCAAAGCAAATGCTACTACTAAAGAAAGAGAATCCCAATTGAAGATAGTTATAGATCTTCTTGAATCATTTGGTCATAACAAATAATTATAGTTGCCTTTTCTTTATTTTCCCATTCTACTTCTTTCCCCTATTCTTCCTTTTCTATATCTTACTTAGATGTACTTCCTCTCACCCCTCTTGATTACAAAATAATAAAATAAAATAATATTCTCCTCCATATTATTATTTGCCTCAATGTACTTATGTTCTATGATAATAATAATAATTAAATAAGGTTTTTCTTTCACTTTGGTTCTTGAATCATGGTTTGCTCCAATACCAAATGTGACATCCCATTCCCGAATGTTGTAAAAATATGAATGTTTAATTTATTACATTCACCATTCTTGTGGATAATATACCAAAAATATTATAAATACTTAAATAATGAATTAATTAGCAAATAAATAATTTGTACTAACGAATTAAGCAAGGAAAATTGAAAATTTATATTAATGGAAGAGAGTAGTGTAACCCCCCTTTGGGTTGTCTTCCTATGCCACTTAAGCCTTAGAGGAAATCTAGCACTACCACCACAATTAAGCTATCTTGCCAAAGGGATGATCAATCCCTTTTTGTCCTGCTTCACCCAACTCTTGTTACTTGCCTCTCCAAGCTCTAGAACTCCATGCCCAGCATGACCTCTAACCTTGGCCTTAAATAGCATAGGTCAAACCATTTCCCAAGGGATACATGAATAGTCATAACTCCTCATAATGAGGTGCCCCTTCATTAGAAAGTTAATTAATTGTTTACAATTGTTTCCACCCTTAACAAGGGATTGGACATTACATTACCAAATTTAGAATATTATTGAAGATATCACTAGACCTCAACAAACTAGTTTTGTTAAAGATAGATATATCTTAAATAATGTTATTGCAACTTGGAATAGAATGACATGAGCTTCTGATACTAACCAATACATTCCTTTTATCAAGTTAGATTATGTCAAAGCTCATGACAAAATTGAATGGAATTTCATTATTTCTTGTCTCTATAGAATTTGGTGATTATTTAATTTTCATGTCCATACCCTACTCATTGATGCTAATGCTTAAGTTGCTACTAATTTTGGATTAGGTTCCTTCTTTTCTCTTCAATGGTCAGTTCATCAAATTAAAAACTTTAGGAATACTTTTTTTAGTATTCAATGACCAAATAGATTATGTCTTCAAAATTTTAGGAATACCTTTTTCTTTTGAGCCTAATCCTACTATTTTATGGAAGTATGTGGTTAATAAAATTCATAAGAATCTTGATAAATGGAAAGAAAAAAGAATCACCCTTGTTAGCAAAGTTTTAGTTATTAAGTAAACGCTTCAATCAACTTATGTTTATTACTGCAATTGTTGAGCTCCTTCTAAAATTTCTTAAGATAGAATTGATCATTTTATCTATTAGTTTCTTTGGTCTACTAAGCAACATAGGAAAGGTTTTTCTAGAGTTGCTTAGGATATTTGAACTAGTAACAAGAAAGATGGAGGTATTGGCCTCATTAATTATTATAGGTAGGCTATTTCTCTTGTAGCAAAATAGATTGCAAAGTGCATTAATGGAGATAATATTCATATGGTCCTTTTAAGAAACACACTTAAGCACCTTACCATCATTCCAAATGATATGAGCTAGTCTTCAACTTGAGAAGTAAGCACCTTACCATCATTCCAAATGATAGTCCATATTGGTTTAAGTAAATTATCCCATGATAGCTTCCCTTTAATGAAAGAGCTTGGGCTACTAATGCATGTAGATTGTGTACTACTTAGAACAAATTAGTATCACTGTAGTTTATTCTCTATGTATGCATGAGTGATGGATTACTTAGAATGAAGCTTCTAGCCTCTATGGTTTGAATAGAAAGAGAAAATTTAATTCTAATCTTGAGAATTTATTTAAAATTAATAACAATTTGCATCAAGGTTTTCTTTATGCTTTTTGAAAAGATGGAAAATATGTTTTTCCTTTTAATTCAAAAGTTACTTGTGAGATTATTACTAAGAATGATTTTATTCATAACAAATTCAATAAGGTCTAGAAAATGCAAGTATCATCTCACTTTTGGTTGAGAAAAATGAAAGATATTTAGAGAGCTCTTCCATTATCTAAAATTTGTATTTTTTTTATGATGTCTTATTCATTGAGGTCTTTCTATCAACACTTGTTTTAAACATATGAGAAATGTTTTTCTTCAATATCTTCTTTGTACAAGAGAAGACTCATTTTCTCATGTTTTTTTAGTATCTTGTTACTCAGCATGCTTAGAAATGGACATCCAGAATTTACAACTTTTAACGAAGTATCAATAAAGTCATTCTTGGTGATTAACATACTTTGTTTACTTTCTTTCTTTGCATTTGAAAATGTCTTCAACCACTTATTCTCTACTCTATTTGTGAGTTTCATTGTGCAGTTATTTTTCAACAACAAGAGCATAATTATGACCTTTCTTCAAGTGTTAAATACCAAATTCTCATAAATGTCATTTTTTAGCTATAACTTCAAGGAAAAAACTCTTAGTCAAAGCTAAACAATTAATATTTTTCTACAATACTAAATTCTTTTTGTTTTGGAGGCTCAAAGATGAGAAGCTTTCAACTTTTGTTGCATTTTGTTTTTTATTTATGATTCATATATTCTTTTTTCTTTAAAGAGAGTTCTCTCCTTCTTATTACAGAAAACTCTTTAGTAAAAAGTGAAAACCTATGATGGCACTTCTAAATAAGGGCAAGGCCTAGTCTTTTTCCTACCCTAGAAGGAAGATTTTTTAGAATTGGTTGTAAGGATGAAAACCTAAAAAGGCATCCCCCAAAACTATTGGGCTTTTTTTCTAGAATATCTCTTCAATGATCTAATGTACTTTAATTTTTTAAAATTATTATTTATATGTTTGGGGTTTGACACCCCTCCTCTCCCTATAAACTTCTAATTTGAATATTCAAATGGATATTATTTAACAAGTAGATTACATATTATTTTTTAATGCATATTGTGATTATAATAGCTATAATGTTTTATTGTGATATAGAATGGACTTTTAATAACTTATGCATAAAGTACATAAATAAACAATACTAGTAACTCCATAAATATGCATAAATTTCAACTTCTCATATAACTACTACTCTTATGACTCATCTACCCTTAAGCCTTTACACCCTCATAAGACTTGTTGTGACTTTTGAAAGTAATATAACTTTTCTTAATTATTTGTTACCATCACTATTCATTGTAAGTTAATTATTATCTGATGGCAATGCACCAAATATTGACAATAAATACATGAATAATGGATTTAAGAAAAAATGAATAACAACTTGAGTGTCGTTGAGTTTGTTATGGGCCCATCATTAAAGTACATCTAGTTACGAATTCAATTCTCAGCTATATACATAACTTAATAGGCTTATTCAATGTTATAAATATGAAGCTCCCTATATATATACAACCTTAACTTAGAAACCTTAATTTTGTTGATGATTAAAAATAAAAGGTACACTGAATTATTCGATCTGAATTGAAGATTTATGTTAATTCAATTTTTTTATAAAAATGGCTACTTTAACTTTAACTTGGAATTCATGTGTGTATGACAATGTAATAAAGAAGAGAAAATTTGATATTTGCATAAGAATACAATGAGATGGTGAAGAAAGGTTTGTTGAAAACGTGGAAGTAAAAGGGAAAGAAAAAGGGATAATAACAGTTTTACATTTAACATATTTGACCGTGTTGTTTTGCTGGAAATTTCAGATATCTCAGTAGCTTAAAAATGTTCCAACGGTTTCTTGGTAAAAATAGGATATGGTATGAAAGTACCCAAAGAAATATACACCTGCAGTTTGCCAGTTAAGTTTGGTGGAGAACAAATGATGCATCTTTCTTTGAACTTACTATGAATTCTTTTCTAGTAAAATTGATTAAATATACTGAATTTTAAATTTCACTGCCTGTTCCTAATCCAAAGACCTGCTCAGCAAAGCTAGTTCATACTCAGGAAGACCTGCTGCGGAAAGCTATTTTTTATAGTTTTCAATAAGAAAGTGTTTGAAAAGCCAATATTTGAGAATGAAAGAAACTTTTTTCCAATAAAATTTGCACGATTTTTTTTTAGAGAACACTTGATTGATTGCACCATATACACGTAGGAAATGGTTTCAAGCTAGCATTCGGCGGTGTTCGTACTGATGGCACATACACATGTACATCATGCCAATTAACCCTGCACCTTGTAAAAAAAATAGTTAAAGTAGAGTTTGCAAACCTGTGGGCTTCTGTGTTGCATATTTATTTTAAAGCGATGTTCAGAAATTTTGTTACGTAACCAAATCGTCATATTTTAATTATTTTTTCCGTTCTTTCAAATTGCACAAATTTACCTTTGTGACTAGTAGTTTTGTGCGAAAAACATTTATCTTTGTGACTGACAATGATGTTTTAGATATTTTTATTATTTTTTACTTTCTTTGCAACGTGCCATTTATTCTTGTGCATATCAGGTAGTTTTATGAAATATCTGATAGTTTCATGAAAAACATTAATATTTGTGCATGTTTTCGCACATCACATTATACATCAAAATCATGTCCAAAGCAAGTAAGCTAACGTGACCCAACGAGCTGAGTCACAGCTAAAGTCAATTTGCATCTTTGCATTGCGGAGTGCATTACAACTTGATATTTTGAGTGGATTGGTGGGATTGATGATTTCTAACGTGCCTGAAAAGGTTGGAGTGCTAAAGTTTTGATGCTCAAGGTTAACGTATTAATGCTCAAGGGTAATCTATATATGTAATTGGGGGAGGTATTGGTTTACATAAGGAGTGACTTGAAAAACAAGTTTTATTACCAGTAAAAGAGCATCAAATACATAATTCACATTAAGTCTTATAGATTAGATATAGAAGGGAAAATTAATTGGGGATGTTACGTTGGAAAACACCCTCACAAATAATTGATCCCAAAAGGAAGGAGCCCAATGTCGGAATCTACCATCCACTAAGGATCTACTAAATCGGTAGTAGAGAAAGATTGGCATAAAATCAGATGGAGCAAATAATGCCTGAAATTATAAAGAGAGGCTCCAAAGCAATGATTCCACTCGAATTTAAGAAGGGAAGCTTATGCCCAGCAATTCTTGTTAAAGAAGGTTGCTTGGATTCGTGGGTCTTGCTCAAGGCTACATAAGATGAATCAACTAGTTAGTATCCAACTTGACCTTTGATGTTTGAGATTTGATTTGGAAATGAACATGGTGAAAGATCTACAATTTTTCCATAATAGTTAGATGATATATATTTAAATAATCAATCATTTGAAAGAGAACATTACATCTACGCTTCCTAATGAGCGATGAGGTACCCCTACACCCAACCATAAAAATCACAAGCATTCACATGCGATCTCGTTGAATTCCACGGACTTTGTAGTTTCCAATGCACTAGTCTTCTAGGAAGTAAATCTTGCCTTAAGGTCAATCATTGTCATCCCAATTACACTTGTCACATACACTAGTATGGATAAGTGTAATTGAGGTATCCGATTTTTATCATTTTGTATTTTATGGGTTGCTATTCAAATGAAGATAAAAGTAATTGGATTAACTAATTAAAATTAACTAATTAACTAATATCTAACTAGTCCTAACATAAGCATCCGGTCCCACTTTCTATACACATCCTAAACCCATGTATCCACTACTAAGTTACCAAGCACTACGCTACTGCGCATACCAAGCAATAATGCTACCAAGATTACCAAGTGAATACGTGCTACGCTCGAAGCATTTGTACTTATGTGTTTAATCTATCTTGCTTAATTGCTTCAGTAACTTAATTACTAGAAAATATTTAATAAATAATTGAAAACATTAAATGCATAAATAAAATATTCAATCTATCCAGAATGTTCCAAGGTTTATCAAAAAGTTCATCTTTATTGCTGCACACATTGTCATGCTTAGGTACAACAATACTCAAATAAAGATCTGTACACTTAATGACTCCTACTACGAGCACTCGGGAGGAAAATTATAACTCTCACATGAACAAACTACAAGAGCTTCACTGCTACTAAATCTCAGTTGTCATCAATGCAACTGGTGGACGTGTATTTATAGCCAACTACAGACACTACGTCAATGGGGCCTCGTCGACGCATGATATGATGCATCAACGAGGCCTAGTTGACAAGGCCTTGTTAACATAGCCAACAAAATTGTGACTCATCATACCCCCACAACTAAATAAAAACTCATCCTTGAGTTCTTTACAAAAATTGGGAAGGTATGGAATAAGTGACTGACTTTTCACAAACAAAATAGACTAATTGACTTGACAAAAAATGGAGTGCCTAGGTGTATGAATCAACACATTACAAAAATGGCAATGTTTAGGACACAAAATTGAACACCATGACATGACTCTTTAAAATTGAATAGCACATTCCTTGATGGTGTGAAGTTTGGTGGAAAAGATCAAACAATCCTAGGCAGTGGTGGCTCCAGAGGTTCTGAGGGATCTTCTCTAGCTTCATGCATGTATGGTAGTTGACGTGGCTATGGCTATCCTACTACTGCTGCAACATCTGGCGAGAGGCAAAAAGCATCTAGCAGTGCTTTCATTTTCTCCTCCTCACTCCTAGGATCATGCACCGTTCATGTAGCTTCACCAATGTGGGTTGGAATAGGCACATCCCAAGGACATGATATTGCTGAAAACAACTCCTTCACGTTGATGAACTAAGAAACAAATGTTTTGCATTCAATGTCAAACACTTTGACTGTATCTTTCAGCTCCTAGTAGTCACTCATCCTTTTGGCTAGGTTCTTAGTAGTTGATCGTTGATCTATGAAGTGTGCTCTAAGAACTTCAAGTTCAATGTTTGCAGTCTCAAGCTTCTACTTGATGTCTTTATGGTGCTTCAACTTTGCCTAGTATAGTAAATATAAGCTAGCCACTTGTTTCTCTAACTCTGACCATGGTCATTTGGCAATCAACATACCTAGGTTCGCGTAACGGAGATTGGCCAACTACATGTGCTTTGTCATTTCTTCTATCTACAACTCCTTTAAGTGGATCTTCACTTTATTATAGGCATCAATCTCATCAAGAATTGGTTGTCAAACTTCTCTTCCTTGTTGAAGTTGCTGGAGGGCTTCATTTATTTTTTCCTTCGTCATTTGGATGTGTTTCTCATTGACTTTCTTCTACAGGCCAACCTAGTCTCTATAGTGATCTTTAACTTTTTCAAACTTGAAAGCTTCATTCTTCCATGTGACAATTTCAATAACAAACTTCTGGCACAAGGTAGAAACTTCCTCCATTGACAGATTCTAATTCTCTGTGGGCAGTCTCCTCAATTTAGTATTCACACTGGCTAGTTGCTCCTGATATTGATGAATAAATTCTTGCATTTGTTTCTTCTAGGCATCACCATTATGTAGGCGATGATTTTGGGTGGTCAAAGTCTCATTCTCCTTGTGCATCTGAGCCAAGTCCTTTTGAATTGAGTATGTCTTTGCTTCTGCTATGGACTAGTTAAAGATGGTTATTACTACCTCCACCTCAGCCTTCCTGAATCGTTCCTAAAGTTGTTGGAAAGTTTCATCTCTGGTTATTATTAGATTGATGATTGTAGGGTTTGTAAGATGGGCACGTAATTCAGCAACTTCTATGGCCAAGCATTGATTTTGTGCTTGAGCCATTTGAAGTTGCCCCTCCAAAATGATGCACTTACCCCTTACATCTAGTAGCTTCGACTAGGTTATGGTGATTTTTTCCAAAAAATTAAAGATGTCCAAAATCGGTTTCCTTTGGCATTGTTTCTTGAGTGGGTGGTGATGGTGGTGATTGCTCCTCTTCTTACATTATCATTGGCATTTTTTCCTTCATAATTTCAAACCATGAAGCTAAAGGAGCATGGTTGATTGTGTCATTGAAGTAGCGGACAATTCCTACCCTTTTGTAGAGTTTTCAAATGAGGCACGGAAAGGTTAGGGTTTTTCTTCCATGTTCATTTTCATTGAAGCATTTTTCAATCTCTAAATAGATGAGTTATGGAAGGTTAATGGAAAATTTCCTACTTAGAGCAATGCATACTTGGGTAGAAAAGACAGTCACCTTGCTAGGCCTCAATGTTGGGTTGAGGTGATAGGTCACAATTTTGAAATAGATATGCTCCACTAATGTGAGTGTGTAGTACTCCTTATGATCAACCTCGTAGCACTCCTGAGTCCACTTCTTTTTGGCCCTAGGATTACCTTTGGTTGATAATTCTACCAACTGTGTTCCAATGTTAGGCAACCCCAATGCCTGCATGATAGCTTTGGCCAAGTAGGATACTTGAATATCCTTGATCTTGACTGTGGACCATGACCTTCAATTGTTCGAGAAGAGGTATGTCTCTTCCATGTACCACTTCTCACTGGATGTGATGACTGGCCACATGGAAGAGCTTTGCAGTTGTGTTTTGACTTTTGTTGGAGCTTTGTCTAAGAATGGCCCAGAGTTCATTTCTTGAAGAACCAATCATTGAATCTCTCGGCACTTGATGATGTCAAGGCAAGCTTGATTCAAAGTGACCTTAAGCCTTGGCATGGGTCCAAGCACTTTTCCTTGGTGTGATTACTCAGTGGACACTTCGTCTTTTGGAATCTGTCGAATAGATTCTACTTTGGGCTCCTCACGAAGAGGTCCCGTTGCATGGGTTGCCTCCGATAGTTCTTGGGCTTATTCTTGTTGGCCCCTTCTAGCACTGGGCCACTTCTTCCTTGGTTGAGAGGGCTCCCCTTCTTGTGAGTGTTTCGATTTTGGTGCCATCTATAATCACAATGAGACCATGGGTTAGCAATCATTGTGTAACTTAAAGCAATTGGAATACCTTAATCTCTTAAGGATAGTTACACTTGGCTAAGTTGTGATTATGACTAATTTAATTATTCCAATTATTATTCATGTATGTGCTATTGGTAATAATTCATCCCAAAGGTTGTTGAAAGCACTAACTTTTCGAAAAAATTAATATTTGTATATTGTTAAGGTTATTAACCCTTTAGGGGAGTTAGAAATATGTTCAAAAAATTTCATTAATTTTTCATCAAAAACATTAAGGTTTGTGGCTACCATGATAAAGAGCTTACCTTCGATAAGTGTAGGATTGAAAAACAGAGTGATTTGGACAAACGGTTGGGAAGTTATGGGCTTTAAAAAATTGCAAAAATTCCCTGTGTGTTATGAGGCAAATGTCAAAAATTCCTAAGTGCATAGTGGTATATATAGGACTTATGCACTACATTGATGAGGCCTCATCAACGCGGTCAGCTATGTTGATGAGGCCTTGTCGATGCAACTATTGACCACCGTAGACGACTATTGACTTTGGTCAAACTTGCAAAATACAAAGAACTTTTGAATGAAATTGGGGTCAAATGAAAGCTCAAAAGGCCAAGAACAATATAAAAATATGAGAAAAGGGTGTTGGAGCTCATAAATTTGGAAAATATGGAGAAAAAATTATTTGAGGAAAGAATGAAATAAAAGTTTAAGGAGCATTGAGTGGAATACACAATGGAATATGCGAAAGATAGGAATGTGGCAATGTCAAAGGTAAGGAACCTTAACTAATCAAGCCATGAGCTATTCAAGTGGATCCTCCTCATAGCAAGCTCATGCCCTTGTTACCCTTACATAACCCTAACTGAGAAGTCCATGGGCCCATAGTTAATTAATGATCATGAAAACTTAAGGACCAACCAAAAAGAATCTATCAAAGAATTCCAACACATCAAACAAATACATAGAGCATAACATAAAACACAGTAGTGAGGTGAGTTATGGCAGCATGGATGAATGATAGATAAGGTATAATGGAGTGCCAAATTAAGGTCATAAGAAGTCCCTTGTGGAATTTGTGTTTAAAATAACCTGGGAAGATCCATCCTCAGTCCAAACCAAAACCATGTGCTTTTAGTGACTTCGCATCACGATCCTAAGGCTGATCTACCCACACGAGACATGAGAGTGCTTCTAAAAAACAACCACCATTCCATAAAGAGAAGAAAAGAGAGAAGTAGGAAGTCAGAGATAGCCTTAGTTAGAGGGGATGTTTAGGCATAGGTGCATCTCTTGCTAGTCCCATAACTAGTGCTCGTAGCCCATTTATTTGTCCAAGGGATGTGCTTTGAATTTCCATCATTATTTTTGAAATGGGAACCACTCCATGCAAAGACTTATTTATTTATTATGTCTAATGGATGTGCTTTGAATTCTCATCATTTTTTTGAATTTTTTTTTTTTGGATTTTTTGGATGGGAATCACACCATGCAAAGACTTTATTTGACTTCCTATTAGTGGTTGGAATGGAATGATAAGAAGTTCATCAAAAACACTCAAGCACTCAAACAAGTAGAAGAGTACAAAGAGTATTGAGTCCCCTTGAAGTTACACCCTTTACAAATTTTTGAATCCTTCTTAATTCTAGAGCTACCAAGGTCATCGATTGATTAAAAGTTTCTTTAATGAAAGGAACCTCAAATTCTCTGAACAAGGAAAACCATAGAGTTTATTGGATGGGTGGATGATGTGGACTTACTACCTATTTCATGAAAAATAAACCTTGTCAAAATCATCAAACATCAAAATTCAAAAATAGAGACTAGACATCAACAATCATAACATTAAGCACAAACCATCATTAGTAAACAACAACAGTGACACTATGTCCTATGGCGATAAAGCAATTTTATTAGCAAAAATGAGGAAATATCACACTTGAACAAAACAAAACAAAGTAAAATATATAAGAAAATGTAAAATAATTAAGAAAGGTTCAAAGGTACTAATGATGATGTAAAATTAGAAAAAACCTAAAAATCAAAAATTTCTAAAATAAATAACTTGTAAAATCAAAAACATGGAAAACAAAAAAGTAGAAAAACTAAGAAGTCATATGAATTGTTAGCATGGATGGCCATCTTCCCCATTAATGAGTTGGAAGGAGGAGATTCGAAAAATGGAATGTGGTTGTCCATCCATTGAGGTGGTAGTCACATTGGCCTATCGTGGTTCAAGGAAAGGTTTTATTTCTTAGATGTTGACCAACTACTTTTTATTTGGGCTTTCAGGTTTGTAGATCAACATGGCCTTAGAGGAAAAGGTTTGATCAATTATATAAGGTCCCTTCCATAATGTTTGAAATTTTTCCTTCTGAGGTACATGTGTGGGGTTCCAATAGAGAACCTTATCTCCAGGTTGAAGTTTTACCTTATATATTCTGAGGTCATGACATTGCTTGCTAAATGCCTTATGCACCTCATTCAAAGATAGGGCCACTAATCAATTTTCATCTAGCATATTCAAGTTCATCAATCTTTCTTTCTATGCTAGACTTAGGTCAGGATTCAGATAACAAGCTATTAAGAGTGTAAGGAGCTTAGATTGAATTGGGAGCATTCGAAATTTTCTATACACCAACTCATACGAAGAGTAGCCAATAGGAAGTTTCCATGTTTGATGAGCAAATAGGTACCCCTACGCCCAACCATGCGAATCACGAGCGTTCTCATGTGACTCGGTCGAATTCCGTAGACTGTAAGCACTTTGCATACACCAAATCCTAACTAACAAAACCTTGGGTTAGAATGATCATTGTCTTCCCAACCTTACTTGTGATGTTCTAATTGCAATGGTTAAGTGAGACTGAGGCAAATGATTTTTATTGCTTTTTCACTTTATCTTCTAGCAGCTTATTCTTGAAATGGAAAGTAAGGAATGGAATATTACGTAATCTATAGTTATCCTAATCTATATCTTAACTCTTCCTAGCATAGGTATCTGATCCCATCTTCCATGCACATCCTGAGCATCCCCTAGCCACTACAAGGTTACTAAACGTTAAGCGTCGCTGGGCTGCCAAGTGTTGGGTTTCTGTTCGAGATGGTCATACTTATGGTTTTTATAAACTATAAGGGAGTGATGGTGATTAAATTAATAAGAACAAAAACTTAAAGAATTATTAGAGCATAGAAATATTAAACTATTAAATGCATCAAATGACTAAGTCCAATTGTTACAAGGAATGCTTAAAAATCTCATCTTTATTGTCATTCATGCCAATGGGCTCAGGTACATCAGCACTCAAATAAAGAGTCAGACACCTTTCTTACACCTACTGTGGGCACTTGAAAAATATTGTAACTCTTACGGAAGCAAACTGCAAGAGCTTTGCTACAACTAGCAAAAAGGTACCTAAGTGTGGCGGAAGCCCACTTATTTATAAGCTAAAATAGGCTCTGTGTAAATGGGGGCCACATCAACACATGGATAGATGTGTCAATGGGGCTACATCGATGTGGCCACATATATGGGGCCCCGTACATGCAGCCTAGTCAATGCATTAACTTTTTAGTGCTTCATCATACCCCCACGATTGAATAAAAACTCATCCTCGAGTTCCTCTACAATTTGGAAGGTATGGACTTCTTATTATAACACACATGACTTGACACACATGATACAACACAAATTTTACTGACGCACCAAGTGCCCGAGTGTATAAAGAGGGACAAATTAAAAAAATGGTGGTGTTTAAAGATAAAATTGAACACCCTGATGATCCTAGATTCTTTGCCATGCTCAAAGGTGCAAAAATTGCTGGAGAAGATCACACCATCCCTGGCGATGGTGGTTCTGATGGACCTTCACCAGCCTCTGGCACATGTAGTGGTGGTGGCACAGATGATGGTTGTCCCACAACAACTGCAACTTTTGGAGGCAACGAAAAGGCCTCCAAGAGAGCCCTCATTTTTTCTTTCTTACTTCTGGGATCATTCACTATCCAAGCAGCTTCTCCAATGTGTGTTAGGACTAGAACCTCCCAAGGGCATGTAACTGCAAGGAAGAGTTCTTTCAAATTGATAAATCAGGCCGCAAACTAATTTCTTTTGATGTCGAATGCTCAGAGTGATAACTGCAGCTACTGGTAGTCGTTCATTCATCAGACCAAGTTCTCAATGACGTCACGTTGCCCTTCAAAACATGTGTGGAGAACCTCGAGTTCCGCATTTGCTATTTCCAATTTTTATTTTGTTGCTTTGTGCGCTTGGAACTCACCCTTGTATAAAGAATACAAGGAGGCCACTTGCTTTTCTAGGTTAGCCTACAGTCTCCCAGCTATTAGCATAGCCAGGTTTGCATAGCGAAGGTTGGCCAGCTCTATGTACTCTATCATTTCTTCAATCTACAGTTCCTTGAGGGGGATTTCAGCTTGGTTGTAGGCATTCAACCCATCAAAGATGGGTTGCCATACCTCACCTCCTTCTCGGAGCTGCTGGAGCGCTTGGTTCAATTTGGCCTTAGCAACTTGAATATGCTTTTCATTCACTTCCTTCTATAATGTCACTTGGTCCTTGTAATGATTTTTTACTTTCTCAAACTTAAGGGCTTCACTTTTCCAAGCAGCGATTTCGATGGCTAATTTCTGTTGCAAGGCATGAACCTCCTCCATAGATAGATTTCAATTTTTGGTGGCCAACCTTCTCACATCAGCATTCACCTTGGCTAGCTCTTTCTACTGTTGGTGAATGATGCTTTTCATGTGCTCATTTTTATCATCCACATTGTGCATGCGATGGACTTCCATAGTCAGCTTGACATTCTCCTGGTGAACCTCTATCAAGTCCTTGTTTAGATGATACACATGAGCATCTACCAAGGACTTATCAAGGATTGTCAACTCACGCTCATCCTCAACTATCTGAAGTTTGACTTGAAGCTATTGAAAAGCTTCATCTCTGGTGAGTTCATAGTTGAGGAGAGCTGGATCGGCAAGTTGGACCCTTAATTGGATAACTTCTATTGCCAAGCATTGATAATTGTCTTGAGCAACTTTGAGTTGCCCCTCCAAGATAAGGCTCTTACCCTTTGCCGAGAGCAACTCCAACTAGGTTGCAGTGATGTTATCCGGAAGATCAAAAACATCTGGAAGCAGTTGCTCAGTTCCCACTAGTCAGTCCAATAGTTCTTCATGTTGGGTTGCATCGATTCTACTACGTGAAGTCCCAGTGGATGCCTATACATCTTTGAGTGCATGTACATCTGGTACAGGTGCCACCAATGCATTAAGGGTCATAACAATCGTGTCAACAACCACTTTGACCATAATTTTCTATCCTTGGTGCTGCATCACCAGGACTATCACCCCCTCTCCATCCTCCAAGTGTACTAAAAAAGTAGTGGCATTTCCTGAAATTTCAAGAAACAACTGTTGGGTGGATACCATGACTTCTTGGACACTATGATCAATCCTTGCGGGTACTTGTGTTCAGGAAACAAAGAACATTGACCCTACTCTTTCTAGCAAACTTACTGATCAAGCCACTTGCTCTAGGTGACTCATTACAGGACTATAGACCGAAGGGTCTTCTCCTCCACTGGTCCCTCCAGATTTCTCTTGTTGGCTCAAGAGCAATTATCAGATTTCACTTATATGTTCTGCGATGGTTTGCGAACTCGACCTCATTGTTTGCGCAAGTGGTAGAGGTGGTTGCTGCTCTTCCTCCATTTTTGTGGTGGCCAGAGTCTTTTCTTTCATCATTTCTCACCATGAGGCAATCGGGGCATGCTGGAGTGTATCATTGGCGCAGCGTGCTATCCCTACTCATTTGCATAATTTCCTGATTAAGTAGGGAAAGGGTGGAGCCCACCTTCCACATTCACTTTTAGCGAATCTTTTCTCAATCTCTAAAAACAACAATTGTGGAAGGTTCATTGGGAATTTTCCACTTAGAGCAACACACACATGAGCAGAGAAGGTAGTGATCTTGCTGGGTCTCACCATTGGGTTCAGGTGGTAAGACACAATCTTTGAGTATACCCTCTCCATGGTGGTCAAAGTGCCAAACTCTTTGCGATCCACCCCATAGCATCACCTAATCCATTCCCCTTTTACCTCGAGATCTACTTGCTTAGGAATCTCTACCACATCAGCTCTAGTCTTAGGCAACTCCAGAGCTTATGCGATCGTTTCTGCAGAGTAAGAGACATAGATGTCCTTGATTCTTACTCTAGACTCAGGCTACTAATTTGTCTAGAAGAGGTAAGTCTCTCCTAAGTACCATTCACCACTGGATGTGATGATCACCCACATAGGAGAGTTTTGCAATTGGAGCCTCACCTCTTCTGGTGCATTCTCAAGGAATGGTCCAAATTTTAACTCTTGCAAGACTATTCATTGCACCTCCCTTGGCTTGATAGCGTTAATACATGCCTGGGTCAAGGTGACCTCAAACCGCGACGCTATCGTCGGAGTCTCATCCCCTTGCAACTGTTCGCTGGGGATCTCCTCTTCAGGAATCTGACAAATAGATTCCACATCATGCCCTTCATGGAGGGGGCAAGTTGCATAGGAGCCCTCCATGTGCTCTGGGTTTTGCACACTTCATCCTCTTCCCATTCATGGTTGCTTGTCCCTTGGTTGTGATGGTCCTTCTCCCCTTAGATGACTTGGTTTCAGTGCCATCTACAATTAAACATAATCACTAATTAATATTGTGCATAAGTTGCTCAAAATGGTCCTCATACACCTTCTTAGTTTGACTAAGTTATGGTGCTGGCACATGCATCCCATTAAATTTGCCCGAAGTATTGGTTGATGGGTTAAAACCAAAAATAATAAAGCATGAGTTAGGGTTAGAAATTTTTTTTTTTCTCCCTTTAAGAGGTGGTAAGTCTATATTGATTGTAATTGTAAGTAATTAACTAATTTCAATAGACCTCACTCCCCCACGACTGAGAGCATAGCTCCAATTGCTAAAGAGGGAAAGGATAGGTTGATTAGGATGCAGGGTAGACAACGTAAGTGCTTGGAAGAAGAGGCAAGGCAGAAAAAATAAAAAATATCCCCCTAATTTGTTTGCAAAATGAACAACAATGTAAGGCACAATGGGGGTATATATAGGGGTTTATGGCTGGGTCGATGGGGTCGCGTATACACAGGTCACCGCATATACGGGGCCCTGTATATGCAGGGGGTCGCACCCATTGACTAGCATTAACTCGACAAAGGAAAGCCCAAAAAAATCGATTCAAAATGCCAAATTGGGACGATTTAGGAGCTCTAGAGACCGGGAACTCAACTGGGAGCAAAAGGAAGGTAAGTGGGGTGAAAAAGGAAGTCAAAAGTAGGAGAATGTGGTGAAAAAGAACACTGCGGAGAAGAAGTTGAGTGATGGGTATCATGAAAACAATCAACCAACAAAATCAAGAGGATGGAAGGGTAACAAATGGGACCAAGAATATGCAAGTAGGTCCTCCCCATAGCAGGCGGTAGCCTCAATAGCCCTTGCATATCCTCAACATCGGGTCTGTGGGCCCCAGGGTTAAGAAATGATGATCGCAAGTTAATACTCCCATACATGAGAACCTACCAAAGCATGAGGAGTTTATGGAAATCATGACAAACCCTTAAAACATAAGATGAGAAGTGAGGTGAGTCATGGAGAGAAATGGGTGAAGAGATAGGGGAGAGAATTGGAATTCCGATTATCGGTCACATGAAACCCAGTGTGAAGTTGTGGTTAAGTGACCTAGTAGGACCTTTCCTGAGTTCAGACCCAAAACCAACCACATACAGTGACATCGCAGCAACATGCAAAGACTCGTCCACCCCCCAAGTGTACAAGAATGCATCCATAGAGAACCACCACACCAACAGGCGTGAGAGGAAGGATGTAAAACAGGACTAAGTTAGAGAGGATGAAGAGAGTCCCATAACTAGTNTACCAAGGAGCTTCCTTATAGAAAAGAACTTGGAGTGGTAAGAAATCCATATGGGCACTCCCTCAACCCAGGGGATAGAAGAGGACGACAAATGTTGCATTCCCCTTGAAGTCACACCCAATTCAAACCATTGGATCATCCCTGAGTTTGGCAACTACACAAGTCACACATTAATTAAAATGGTTTTTAAGTGAAGGGGGTTGCATGTTTCCAAAGGAAGAAAAACCATGGAGTGGATGAATGGGTGGATGACGTGGACTCATTACCGATTTTATGAGATGAAAGTAGACGTAAATTCCAAGAACAACAATGCGAGGGCGGGAGCGAGATAAAATAGGTGGACTATTTCACATGAACCATTGCAACGAAAACCATCTACACCACCTAATGACAATAAGACGACTTATTAGCAACCAATTGGAAATGAAACACACACACATGCACACACACACACATATAAGTAAGTAACAAAGAAATGGAAAAGTAATTAAAGAAAGGAAAACTTAGTAAGAACTGGTAAACGTATGAACCATGTTAAAAAACAAAAAATTCCAAAAATAGTGGGGAGCTTAGTAGAATGGATTAGCATGGAGGACAGTCTCCCACACGACTGGGCTAGAAGGAGGAGATGCAGAAAATGGAACAAGGTTGTCCCTGTGATAATGAGGTAGTAGCACTAGTTTGGTGGGGCTCACGGAAAGGTTTTAATTTTTGCTGATTGACCAACTGTGTTCTCATGAGATCCTTAGGTTTGTGTATAAGCAAGGCCCTGGATGGGAAGGTTTCAGAGACAATGTAAGGTTCCTCCCACAATGTTTGAAACTTGGTTGATTGTGGTACGTGTGTGGGATTCTAGTAGAGGATTTATCTCCACATCTAAATGTTACCTTCCAAATCCTAAGATCATGACATTTTTTATTGTAGGCCTTATGTATCTTATTTGATGATAGGACCACCAATCGATTCTCATCTAGCACACTTAGGTTGATAAGTCGTTCACGTTGTGCTAGTGATAGGTCAAGACCCAAGTCACAAGCTATAGATAATGTCCGGAGTTCTGCCTGGATTGGAACTTTTGGTAGTTTACCATACACTAACTCATAGGGAGAGTAACCTATAGGAAGTTTTTGAGTGGAGCAATAGGCGTAGAGGGCATCGTTAAGTTTGGTGCTCCAATCCCTCCTATATTTACTAATGGTTTGTGTGAGGATTTTGGTGATCTCCCTATTGGTGACTTTAGCTTGCCCATTGGCTTGGGGGTGATAAGGTGTTGTAAACATATGGGTAACCCCCAAGTGTTGATTGAGTTTATGAAAAGTGATGCCTATGAAATGCATTCCATTGTCTCAAATGAGTGCACATGGCACTCCAAACTTGTTAACAATTTGCTATTGGACAAATCGTGTGGTGGTGTTTGAGGAACAGTCAACAACGGCTACCACCTCTACCCACTTTGTGCAATAGTCCACAGCCACGATCATGTACATCTTTCTGTTGGATAGGGGTGTGATGGGACCCATGAAGTTGATGCCCCAAATGTCAAAGAACTCCAGCAGTTGGATCCACTATTGAGGTCCCTCCATTCATGCAATCATCCCACCATCTCTCTAGCATCATTCACAGAAGCAGATGAACCATTGTGCATCCATGAAAATTGTAAGCCAGTAATATCCTACAAGCAGGATCTTAATGGTCATGCATCATCCAACATAGTAGCCCCCACAAGGGCCTCATGAGCATCTTGGAGAACATGTAGTGTATCATCATCAGGGACACACCATCGAACAAAGCCATCCGCACACACCTTATAAAGGTGACCATTGATTTTCATGAAGCGCTTGGCCTTATGGAGAAACTATTGTTTCTACCGATGGTCCCACTCCTTTGGCAATTCCTAGGTTGTGGGATAAGTGAGGATGTGGCTGAACTAAGGAGATTCTTTGGGCACCTGTGTCTCGATCGCTCCCGCAAAGAGGAGTTCATCCAGAAATTGATCAGAGAGTGGCTCCTCCTCTTCCACGTCACCCCATCGTAACCGAGACAAGTGGTTAGCGACCACATTCTCGATTTCCTTCCAGTCTACTAGAGTGAGGTCAAACTCCTGAAGAATCACCAGCCATAATATGATACGGGAATTCACCGTTGGTTTGTTCATCAAGAACCGAATGGCACTATGGTCAGTATGCACAAACACCTTGTACCTAAGAACATAGTGTCGGAATTTTTCCAAGGTGAACACCACCACCATCAACTCTTTTTTGGTGGTGGTGTAGTTAAGCTAAGCACCCACAATGCTATGACTTACATAATGAATATAGTATGGGTGTTTTTGATCATCCTACTATATGAGCATGGCTCCCAATGCATAGTTGGATGCATCTGTCATGATGTGGAAGGATCTAGACCTATCAGGTGCCCGTAGAACTAGGGTCTCTATGAGTTTCTGTTTAAGTGTTTGGAATGTAAATTCGCATTCCCTGGTCCAGACGAACGGAGAATCTTTCTTCATGAGTTCCACCAATGCCTTGGCAATCTTCGAGAAAATTTTGATGAAGCGTCGATAGTAACTAGTGTGGCCAAGGAATGACCAAACATCTTTTACAATGCTTGGTTACCTAGTAATTCCTTGGATGACCCTAATTTTTTCAGGATCCATGCTAATCCCTATTTGTAAAATACGATGCCCTAGCACAATGCTGGCTTGGACCATTAAGTGGCTTTTCTACCAATTGAGCCGTAGATTAGTTTCCACACATCTTTTTAGAACTTGCTCAAGGCGGTCCAAAGCTTCATCACATGTGGCTTCATAGGTAGAGAAGTCATCCATTAAGACTTCTACCCTATTGCAAATTTGCTGCTGGAAGATGCTAAGGACAAGGCGTTGCAAAGTGGCAGGTGCATGACATAGGCCAAAAGGCATCTTTTTGTGTGCGAAAGTCCCCCAAGCACTTGTGAAGGTTGTCTTGGCCTTGTCTTCTAGCACAAATTGGATTTGGCTATAGCTACTATAACCATCCAAAAAGCTATAATAACAATGCCCCACAATGGTATCCAACACCTGGTCCACAAATGGGAGTGAGAAGTGATCTTTGAAGGTATTCATGTTGAGCAATCATAAATCTATATACACCCTCCATTTGCCATCCCTCTTTGACACAATAACAAGTGGGCTAACCCATTCGCTATCAGCAATGGAATAGATGAACCCTGCTTTCAGCAACTGCTCGATCTCATGCTTGACGACCTACTTCAGTTTGGGGTTCAATCACCTTTGTGGTTGTCATCGTGGCTTCATGGAGGGGTCAATATAAATCCAATGTTGGCAAACCCTGGGATCAAGTCCTCTTAATTCAAAATATGACCATGCAAAAGCAGCGTCCCATTTGTTCACCACCTTCAGCAACTTCTTCTTCTATTCAGTAGCAAGGGTGGCATTGATAATTACCAATTTCCCATTCTGTAAAAATGCATATTCTAAGTGGGCCAATAAGGATTTGAGTTCCAAGGGCTCTTGTTTAAAATTTTTATGGATTTGCAACTTCCCCCAGTCATCACGGTCATCAACAGTGGATACCTGTTGATGAACCTCTTTCAAATCATCCATGCTTTCTACATAGGCCAGTACAAGCCCCTCAGATGGTTCCATGCATAAAATGCTACTAGTAGGATCAACGGTTAGCCACTAGGTACCTTCTTAATTCGTGGCTACTGTGTACAGGCATTATTGAACTTGCAATTCCTTGGTACACCAACTGCATGCTTGGATAGATGTCCACTTCGTGGACCATAGCTGCTACACACAGTTGAACCTGGAGTCACTGTACGCAATGCATGGAACGTGCTTCTTCTCAATCTTTCCAAAAGGATTTTTCTTTGAAATTTCAAGGGAAAGATCTCAGAGTCTCAATCTTGCATCCATCATGCTCAACCAGGCTCTTCCCATTATGATTGAGAAGTTCCCCTTGCAATTCTTAACATGGATGACAAGAAAATCAACAGGATAGAACCACCCACAAATGGTGGTCACAATGTCCTCCACCAATCCCAAGGGAATAGTAATGGATTGGTTTGCCAGCTCAAGCCAAATGTTGCTCTTGTTTAATGGGGGTAGGTTCCAAGTCTTGTACATGTCATGTGAAATCAAATTGACTCCTAACCCCAAATCCAAAAGAGCTTTACATGGCTCATTTCCTACCACCTAAAGATAGATGAGGGGGCTTCCTGGATTAGTCAATTTCAGGGGAAGATGACTTACCTTTATCTAGTTGTTCATGGTGTGTGTGAGCATGACCATTTGTACATTGGAGGGCATTTGGTTTGAAGGCTGCTCGAAGGGTGGAACAGTGGAGGTGTTTTGAGGTTCAAAGGCACTAGCCACAAGTGTGTGTGAGGGTATGCTTAGGTTATTGGGCCAGAAAAACGGGCATTTCCATGGCTTGGCTTCCAGTCCACTCAGCTAAGGAGCCAGTTGAAGGTTGACAGCCCTCATAGCGTTGTGTTCCTATGGCTGTGGTGGTCTCTCCCCTTGCATAGGTGGAGTAGGTGGTAACTAAGTGGGGTGTTGTTAAGTAGGGATGACAGGAGAAGGTGATGGAGGATAGTAGATATGTGGGCCTTTGCCCTGGGTGATGGAGATTGTGGTTGAAAATATTCGGGGGGTGGTAGTAATTTTGAAAGGTTGCATGACTGGAAGACATCCACAGGGAGATTGGTTGCTAAACGTAGTACCCATAGGGATCTGGCTGTCGATAAGGGTACTACTACCTTGGAGGTGGCATCCCCCATGCCTATGGGTGCTGCCACTGCTAGAAGTATTCGTAAGGTTGTGGTGGTGCTCCACTTGGATAATATCCTTGTTATTGGTAGAACTGCCTAGGATTTGTAACTAATTTAAATTAACTAATCAACTAAGCTCTAACAACTCCTAACACTAGCATTTGTTCCCACTTGCCGTACACATCTTGAACTAGTATAACACTACTAGGATTACCAAACGCTAATCGTTACTAGGTTTATCATAAAGTTCATCTTTATTGTCGTACACAAGGTGTGCTTAGGTACACAATGCTCAAATAAAGATCCCTTCACTCTATGACTCCTACTGCAGGCACTCGAAAATAATTCTAACTCTGAGAAGGGAAAAAGGTAAGAGTTTGGGTAAGGGACTAAGACTAAAATTAACTAACTTTCAAAACCAAGTGTGCCCACCTCTTATTTATAGGTAATGAGACAGGTTCCAATATCAGATGTTCGATATCGCTTAGCATGCTTCAATATCACGAACTCGATATCACGGATGTGATATCATGGCCCTGATATCGTGGCTCATCATACCCCCATGACTGAATGAAAGCTCGTCCTCAAGTTCCTTACAAAATATTGGGAAGGTATGGGATTATTGATTGAATAACAACTGACAATGAAATGAGATGATAGACTTAAAGTGCCCAGTGAACCGATCTACAAGCATATTACAACATTGGTGTTCATACCCATTGTGATGAACACTATACATAGATGACATCTAGGCTCTCATTCAATAGCTTGGAGAGACAGAAAAGAAAATGAGGCGCATTTTTGCCAATGTCAAGATTATGCATTCTTTTGTTTATCCATAGCCACATGATCCAACTTGCTCCTAACGTAAATGCTTCAACTCCAGTCCATCTTGAGTGCTTCCTCCTATCCCAGTCCATTGTCCGTGTGATCACCATCTATACACACAATACAGTCATGAATTAGCAAGGATAGGTAAGCCCTAATGCAGTTGATAGTTTGCCTTGATATAGGAACATTGGCTAAGTTGTGGATATGACATATACTAAGTTAGAGCTTTATCACTAGTGACTACCCGAGGTGTAGGGGTTAGACAAGTAGTAGAATGGAAAAATTTGTGATAGGACCCCCATGACTAAGAGCGAACCTCTAGTAGCGCTAGGATGGAGAATGTAAAGAACAAGAAAGATGAGAGAAATAACAAAGGTGAAGGCAATAAAATAAAAGTGGATGCAATGGATGCTGTGAAATGAAATGATGGATTGCAGGAATGTTTAAGGAAAAGAACTTAACAATTACATCATAAAGGAATGCCTAGTGGATCCTCCCCAAAGCATGTTTGTGCCTTGTATGCCTTGACAAACCCTCAAACCAAAGAGTCCATAGGCCCTATGAGTGACATTTGGAAGCAATAATTTAAAACTTACCCATAAGATTTTATCGAAGAAAAAAAATGCATCAACCAGGATATAGATTGATCGTAAAACTAGCAATGAGGTGGGATATGGAAAGCAATACGGGAAGAGAGAAGAATGGAATGGAATCCAAAAATTAAGGTTGTGTAAAGTCCCTTATGTAATATGTGGTTAAGGTAACTGAGTAAAATTCTATCCAAATCTGGATTCAAACTAACCACATCCAATGACCTCGCATCAATACACTTAACCAATCCATCCTCTTGAACCAGCAAGAATGCTTCCACAAAGTAACTACCATGCCAACATGAAAAGAAGAGAAGAGTAGGAAGGAGAAAGGGCCTTAGTTAGAGGGAACCTTCAAACATGGGTAACATGTCTTTCCAGTGCCATAACCAATGCTTGTAACCCCATATTTCTTTATTATGTCTAAGGGGTGTGCTTTGAATTTCCACTCATTTTTTTATTTTTATTTTTAGGTTTTGCATGAGAACCACACCATTCAAAGAATTATTTTGATTCAATCAACTTCCTGATATTTGGTCAATATTGGAATGGTAGAAGAATTTATGAAAAATATCCAAGTACGCAAGAGAATAATCAACACAAATCTGTTGAATCCCCTTGAAGTCACACCCTTTTCAATCCATTTGAATCTTTCCTTGGCTTGAAGAGTACTAAGCCACCAGTTCATTAATAAGTTTTCTTAGAAAAAGGGACAGTACACTTCCAAAACAAAAGGAGATCATAGAGTTGAATGGATGAATGGCTGATATGGACTCATTGCCTATTTTATCAAAAGAAACCATATCTTAGCATCAACATTGAAAATCAAAGGTAAAAACCAAACATTAGCAATCAACACCATTATAATCCAATCCACCATCGTGAGCCCTAATTATATGACAAATGCAAGTAAATCAAACAAACACACAAAGAAAGAAATAGTGAAAAAAAAATGTTAACGATGGTGTAAAAAAAAATAAGTAAATGTGAAAAAATGTGTAACACAAAAAATACAAAAATGGTTGAGGGCTTAGAATGGTTAGCATTGGTGGCCATCTCTCCCATGACTGAGTTGGAAGGAGGATGAAACACCATGAAAATTTCGAGGCCTCAACAGTTCAGCAAAATCTGGCGACTCAGGCAAAGATTTACGACAAGGCACGGCTCAGCAAATTCCTTTTTTTTCGGTTGACGGTCTGACCTACCACGCTATGCAACACAGCACAAATAAACTTCAAAAGACAGAACAAGAGAAGGGGTGCACGGTAGTAAGCCTCCAAACTTTGCAAGTTCTCTATGTTTCGAGAATCTTAACTTTTGGCATCTTACACTGCATTACGCAACATAGCGTAAGGTCACATAACACAGCGTAATGCCAGAATGTAATCCATAGCAACAATAGAGGTGGTAAAAATTCGAGACTTTGATGACTCAATAAAATCTCAAGGCTTAAGCAACAATCTGTAGCATGCCGCACATTTCAGTAAGTTTTTCGATTAAGGGGCCTATTACGCTACATTACGTAGTGTAGCGTAATAAACCCCGGAAGGATTGATCAGAACCCAAGGAAGTGCAGTGACAACACTTCAATTTTTTGTAAGTTCGCTATTTTACACTGAATTATGCTATGCAGCATGAACTTGCATGATGCAGCATAATGCAAGCAATGATAGAGATAGCACAATACAAGCATCAGCACTTCATACGTCACGATGTGCTCTCTAGCGTATTGTAGCATAATCAAAGAAAAGTCGGTCGCCAAAGCTCCAACAAGAGTGGTTTACGACGTGTTACGCTTCAGAGCGTAATACAGCATGGCGCCGCAAGCTTCAAACACAAGCACATCAAGTCAACAACATCTTATAAGTTCAGGACACGCGTCATCTAAACCGCATTGTTCTCCTAACCTTAACCTTATAAATGCTCCAGTTGACAAAGATCAAAGGGGGGCAAAAATTTTCTTTCAAGATTGGCAAGAGAGTAAAAGAGGATCAGCAATCATCAGAACATCGGAGGTGATTGGCAAGAACCCTTGATCAGAAACAGTCGGTTAACAAATATTCTACCTCGGGTCTGACTTCCTTGCACCCCAATTGGCTAGAACAAGGTAGATTGACCTTTGTTTGTTTCATCTTTAAATAACTTTCTTGCTGCTAGAATGTGCTTCGTCCAAACCGAAGTCCACCCGTAATCATTGTATCCAACATATTTTGTTCATAAGTTAAATCCTAGATCTTAGGATTACACTCTCTATAAATTCGATTTCTTGCGTCCTATTTATATAGATTTTGCAATCGCTTTAAATCATTTACATCGCTTTCAATTACTTTCAGGATTAACGACATTATATCTCCTCATTGGGATCGTCCTTTTGCCATCCAATTATTACAAAGGTTTTACTGATCAAATAAGTCCCTATCTGATCGACAAGACCATTCAGGGCACCTCGGATTCGTCTTCTCCAACACGGCCCTCACATGGATCCAGGGTTAGAACTGTGTACACGGACTCTCGTTCGGTGTTTCCAGCGACCGACGTTTTTCATCGTTACAGTTTTCTGGTACTAGAAGGAGGGCTTAAACATCTGATCCGTACTTTACGGGTAGTCTTGTAAGCTGTCTGTACCCATTGTCGATCGACGTAAACGTAATACCTCTGTGGTTGTTTACTAGATTGTGCGGTGCAGATCGGTCGCTTCGACGATTCCCTTAGAATCCTATAAGATAGAAAGCCTTGATTATTACCTTAGTTTTCCTTTTGCCCTTGCAACCTTTGTCCTTGTCGTCATTACTTCTGAAACACATAAAGAATGGCTACATCAACCACCGTTGTTGACACTGCCAACCTTGAGAATCCTTGGACCATGTAAGTTACGCCTCCTGTGGTCGAGCCATCAACTACTCCGGTGCGACCACGCCGTTCCCTCAGGCTTCAAAACAAAGAGCCTAAGGGACACGCTCAATGTAGGGAACACTACAATTTCCTCTGTGCTAAACTAGCAGCGAACCTGCCTATGTATCCACAAGAACTCGAAGAAAAAGTAGAATACAAGTTCATGTACTACAACGGGAAGGAATTTATTCCTTCACATAACACCACTGTACCACTGATAGATCAACAAAAGTGGATCCTAGATCAAATGCTGATGGCTAGGACATCGTCAGAACAACTAGAGGAGTTGTTCTGTGATGAAACGCTTCATGACGAGTAAGATGATCTAGACTCCCACTCTGAAGGAGGCGGTCATGCTGATTTCGCCATGGCCCCTCCCTCCATGACGTCCTGCATAAATCCGTTGTTCATGATTACCATGCCCTTGACATTATCTAATACTAATTGAGTCCCGCACTCACCACACCTGCATTTTCTCTCTCCAACTATCTTTCTGGGTGATGGTCTATCACAAATCATTCCTCAGCAGGTGCAATTACCTAATCCATCTCATCGTGCACCTGCGCCCATGTCACTACATGTACACATCATACCTACATCGCAATTACCTACAACACCCACCTTCATCTCGACTCACATGACAGGGCCTGCCATTACAGCACGGTGGGTTCCAAACATGCCTCTCATTGCACATCATACGCAGATGTCCCATCCTCACCTTAATCAAAGCCAAGCCCCATGGGTGCTAAACCCCATTACAAGATCGTCATTTGTGCCCCCGGCCACACAAACAGCTTATCCAATGGTACAACCAACGACTGTCATCCCTATTCCGCCAACTAGTATGGCTCCTCCCTCTGTTCTACAAACAAACTCTCCGTCCACGGGTCTAGATCAAGCCTTCTAGCTTATTTAGACTCTTACAAAGGAAGTTAAATGCCTCAAGGCTGCTGGTTCTGACACAGTACAAGTCATGGATTTTTACCATGACGATCCTATTAATCCGGTAGTGCCCGTTTTATCGTTACCGCCTGGGATGCCACTTCCTTATTTTATGAAATACAATGGGGAAGGCGATCCTAATGCTCACTTAGTTACTTTTAGGTCAGAGTCGTTGCTACTACAACAATGGCCACACACTATAATCCATGTCTTTGCCATGTCCCTAACGAGTAAAGCCTTAGACTAGTATCGAGCACTTCCATGCTCTTCCATTTTGACCTTGGAAGAGCTGTTGACCCAATTTGTGACACATTTCAAATACAACCTAAAACCTAAAGTCACATTAGACCAGCTTATGGGAGTCAAACAAGATCCACTCAAACTGGTCCAAAGGTTTATACAGCGTTAGAGTGCAATCCTGAATGAAATTCACGAACCCATCGTAGAGGCTCATTTGTTAGCCATTTTCAAGCGAGCAGTTAACAACTTCATTAAGTCAAAGTTGTACTACCTTGCTCCTCGCTCCCTCAGCCAAGCCTTTGCTCAAACTAAGAGCATCCAAGATGTGGTGAAGGCTAGCAAAGATCTAGCATACGTTGTCTACAAAAATGCCCACAGTAAGGGCAAGGACAAAGGCAAAGCTACAACAATGATAGTAGCGAAGGTTGCCCAGGGGGCCAAGAAGAAAAACAACAACAACAAGAAAACATCTGCAGAGCCGGCTAAGCTGACAACTAGCTCAAACGGCACCAATCAAGAAGCTCCTTCCGTCCCCAAAGCACCTCCACAACTAAGGCCTAAATTTGAGCATAAAGATCATTCAAAGTACACAGCCCTGCCTATAAGCTTTCAGAACTTGTGAAGCAGCTACTGGGAACTGGCCATATTCAACACAAGAAGGTATTCGAGGAGGCTCTGAAGCGTTAATGACATCATTGTGAGCTCCTTAAAAACCCTTTTTTGGCTTTGCCTAACGAACCGCCAGTCCCCAAGCACTTCAGGCTAGACCATTTCTATGACTACCACCAGCTGTGTGGTCACGACACAGATTACTGTTGGGCGTTGAAGGATGACATTCAACACATGATCGATCACGGTGATCTCATCCTAGACAGTAGTAGTTCGACATGCCCAGAAAACCAAGCCATGCATGCGTACCGAGACCCGTTAAATGCAAATAACGCAGGGTACACCATCAACGTGGTAGGTGCAGAGGGTAATGGTTAGGCACAATCGAAGCAGTCCTTTGTATTGCGACTGCTCGCTCGTTCACCCCAAATAGTGGGTCCATCATCACTGACAAGGAGTGCTCTAAGGAAACCTTTTGTCCTCCGAGCCCCTTCTCAGACCACTGCTCAACAGCCTGCCATCAGTAAAGCCATAGCCTAGCCCGCGTCTATGCCTAAGGTACCCTTTATCATCAGGGCGCCAAAACCATCAGCTACCCCTCCTGTGTAGGGGCAAACCTCCAAGTTAACCCCCCAATCCCAGCTTAACAGAAAAGGAGAATAGGGTATGACAACTGGTACGACCAAGGACAGTCTTATGATGGGGTTTCCCAAGCCTAAACCCCTCACTTCTGTGCCCTTGGCCCCACTTTCTGGAAAGGACGAAGGTGTACAAACGCAACCATCTCCTACTAGTCCAAAAAAACATAGCTCTCGACCAGATGCCATTCTTCCCTGAGAAATCCGTCTCTTCGGGTGAATGGAAGAGGAAAAAGGTGGTAAGCAGTCAGATAGTGGGCGGGATCTCCTCGATGCCTTTACACAAGTCAAGCAGGCTCTTAAATAGAAAAGTACAACATTGAGCCTGTACAACTTGTTAATGACATCCCAAAAGCACCGTGAAGCCATGGTTCGCATGCTAACGTTCATACCTATGGACGAGAGCCTACCAGTGGATGAAGAAGCAATTCATTCCGTCATGCTTCCCCTCACCGCTAAAAAATGTGAGCCTTCCCTATTGACCTTTCACGAAAAATCCATTAAGGACGACCTAGAAAAAGGTCAGGTGACAACGGTGCCCATGTTCATCACCATCCGGGTTGGCCAACACCGAATCCTGAGAGTACATGTAGATAACAAAGCAGCCGCTAATGTCATCCCATATCCCATAGTGGATAAACTAGACATGATCAATCAGATCAATCCTACAACGACATCATGTTTAAATTCGTTCAACGGGGCATAGGTGTAAGTCAAAGGGACAGTGCACATCAACTTTGTGGCAAGGGACCAATTCCCCACAGACGCAACGTTTATTGTCATTGAGGAGATGCCAGGCTTCAACCTGATCCTAGGGAGGTCTTGGTTAGCTCAACTGAGGGCAGTTTCATCACCTATCCATCAGGAGATCCATCTACCCTATGTAGGAGGGGAGGTGGTCATCCACAGTGATGAAATGACCCCTCGGGCTGTCAACAACATAGAAACCGAACAGGGTTCAGAAATCGAAATTCCTGAAGACCAATCCCCTATCCAAACACCAGAACAAGCCAAAACAATTGCTGATGATAGCTTAATTTGGGCCAAAGTGCAGTTCCAAGAGGAAGATTGTGGCATGAGGGAATAGGGTCATAAATCTCCCTGTCCTTACGCGTCACCGAAGATAAAAGCAATTAGGAAACAACTACAGAGTTAGCAAATGAACCACGTCATCTAACTGTCATGCAGTTTACGTGCACTTTTCCACCAACTGTTCCATTTATGTTGTACAAATACTTATTTCATTTACACATATATTTAAGCTCCCACTAGCTATACTCATTTCATTTATGCATATATTTACGCTCCCACCAGCTATACTCATTTTATTTACGCATATATTTACACTCACACTAGCTATTCTCATTACGCTTATGCTTATCTTTACGCTTCCACTAGCTATCTTAGTTACTCTTTCGCTCATCTAAAATTAGCAAAGGCCCGGAATGGCCTAAAACTATCAAAGGCACGAAATGGCTTTAAACTAACGATTTCATTTATGCTTTACATTTGAATCATTTAGCGGCCCGCAACGGCTTTAAACTAGTAACTCCATCTACGCTGCACGCTTAAACTAACTACGGCTTGTCATAGCACCAAAACCCATGATTCCATTTACGCTTTATACAAACAAAAACGACAAAAGAAAATTAAGCTTAAGATAAAATTTGCATTAAATACATTAAAAATATATTGTCTTTGGTTTCGTTCCATCACAATAAAACTATGGCTAATATAGCCACGCTATGCATCTCCCTTATCACCACTATCACCCGTATCTCTCAGCTCCACCTCTACTTCGAGCAAATCATCCTCATTGGGATCGCCCTTTTACCATCCAATTATTACAAAGTTTTTACTGATCAAATAATTCCCTATCTAATCAACAAGACTGTTCAGGGCACCTCAGATTTGTCTTCTCCAGCACGGCCCTCGCATGGATCCGGGGTTAGAACTGTGTACACGGACTCTCATTCGGTGTTTCCAGCGACTGACGTTTTTCGTCGTTACAGAGGAGATCTGAAATAACGAGCAGGGTTATCCACAAATAGGGGTAGTATGAGTACTAGCTATCCTAGGCTCATGGAAAGTTTTAGTTTGTTGGATGTTGACCTATAATTTCTTATCTGGGCTTTCAGGTTTATAGATCATCATGGCCCATGAAGGAAAAGTTTCATGAATTATATAAGGTCCTTCCATAATGTTTCAAATTGAGTGCGTTGGGGCACATGTGTGGGATTCCAATAAAGAACCTTATCTCTAGGTTGGTACTTAACATTTCAAATTTTTAGGACATGATATTGTTTATTAAAGGCCTTGTGCAATTTGTTAGATGACAGGGCGGCTAATCAACTTTCATCTAGCAAGTTAAGGTTCATTAACCATTCTTTTTGTGCTAGATGGAGGACAAGGTTGAGGTCACATGTCATGGATAGTGTACGAAGCTCAGCTTGAATAGAAAGCATTAGGAGTTTACCATACACTAACTCATAGGGAGAGTAGCCTATAGGAAGTTCCCATGTTGACCGGTATGCCCAAAGGGCATCATTTAGTTTGATGCTCCAATCTTACCTATACTTACTAATGAGTGGCGAGGTACCCCTACACTCAACCATACAAATATGAGTCTCTCACGCGTGATCCAGTTGAACTCCAAGGACTAAGTGCTTATGCGCCATAATGGAACACTTAAGGTTAATCAATCGTTGTCTTCCCAAACTTACTTGTATTGTCACGGTTGTATGGTTAAGTAAGCTTGAGGTATGTGATTTTTATATCTTTTATCTTTTTAATGTCCTATGCTAATGAGAAAAGGTGAAGAGAACTAATTGACTAACTTTCATTAACTATTCATTAACTAAGTTCTAATCATCCTAGCACCAGTATCCGTTCCCACTTTCCGCACACACCCTGAACTAGTGTAATGTTGCTGGGATTACCAGACGCTACTCATTACTAGGTTACCAAGCATTACACACGTGCTCGAAGCGGTCATTTTGAATGCACATAACTAGGAGAGTTAAGGGTTGAGAGAGATTAATTATCTAAGAAAGCATTTAAACATTTAAAAATAATTAAATCCTATTTAACTTAGTCCACATGCTACAAGGTTTATCAGAAAGTTTGTCTTTATTGCCGTACACAAATATGTGCTTAGGTACAATTTGCTCGAATAAAGACCCGTTCACTTTGAGACTCCTACTGTGGGCACATGGAAATTATTCTAACTCTGGAATGGTAAACTGCTATAGTTTGGCTAAGGGTCTAAATCTAGATGCCTAAAATAGGGAAAGCTGCCTCTTATTTATAGAAGTTTCAGCGGGCCACGATATCGTGTATGTGATATCGCAGCTCAACATACCCCATTGACTGAATGAAAACTCGTCCTCGAGTTCCTTACAAAATATTGGGAAGGTATGGGATTATTGACTTGAATGATACTAATGGTGAATGGGGTGACACATGAACAGATCATCATTACAACACATGACAATATTAGTGTTCATGACAAGAAGAGTGAACAATATACACATTTGACATCCAGCCTTATTTGGCATCTAAGAGAGAAGAGAGGGAGAAAAAAAGAAGTCTACTACTGTTGATGCCAAGATTGCACCTTTTGTTATCTATCCATAACCACGCCATCGATCTTGTTCCTTGCATAATTGTTCCAGCACCAGTCCATTCCAAGTATTCCCTCCAGACCCAATCTGTTGGTGTATGATTACCATCTGCACACATAACACAGTCTTATATTAGCAAGGGTAAATGAATCACAATGTAGTTGATACCTTGCCTCAATGTAAGGTCCATTGGCTAAGTTGTGATATGGTTGATGTGAATTCTAGAGATATAATACTGGTGAATACCCAAGGTGTAGGGGTTAGAAGAAAATCGAATAAATTGGACCAGGACCCCCATGACTAAGAGCGAACCTTCGGTAGCAAGAGAATGGAAAAAGATAAGAAATAAGAAAGATGGATAAAAAGAGACAATTGTAACGCTGATGAAATGGATGTCAGAGATGGTAATTAACAAAATAGAAATTGATTACGAAAATGTTTAAGGGAAAGAAATTAACTGATGCACCAAACAGGAATGCTAGTGGGTCCTCCCCAAAGTAGGCTCATGCCCTTGATGCCCTGACATTCCCACATTCGAAGAGTCTGTAGGCTCTAGAAATGTCATTTGGAAGCAAGAGTTAAAGTCTTAACCACAAGAATTTACCAAAAAGAAAACATTGTATCAAATAAAATATAGACTACTGATACAACTGGCAATGAGGTGAAAAAATGGAGAAAGAATGATGAAAAGAAGAGAATGGAATGAAGTTTCAAGAACAAGGTGATGTACAACCCCTTATATATTAATGGTTAATGTGACTTAGTAGATCTCATTCCAAATCCACCCTCAAAAAAACCACATCCAATGACTTCGCATTAATACATTCAGCCAATCCATCCACCTGAAGTAACAACAATGCCTCTAACAAAGAGTCACCATCATTCCGACGAAAGGAAAAAGGAGAAAGTAGGAAGTAAGAAAGGGCCTTAATTAGAGGGAACATGTTTGTTTAGTTTCATAACTAGTGCTTGTAGCCCAAGTGATTATTTCATCTAAGGGGTGTGCTTTGAATTCTCACTTTTTACTATTTTTTTATGCGTGAGAACCACACCATGCAAAGACTTTTTATTTTTATTTTTATTCACTCAACTTCCCGATAATAGGGCAACGTAGGAATGGTAAAGGAAACTCAAGAAGAAAACATCCAAGCACCCAAGAGAATGGCCAGCACAAATGCATCAAGTTCCCTTGAAGTCACATCCTTTTCAGTCCTTGATTCCTTCCTTAGTTTGAGAAATGCCTAGTCACCAACTCATTGATAATTCTGATTATTATTTTGAAGAAAGGAAATGTACAGTTCCAAGCCAAGAGAGACCATAGAAATTCATGGATGCATGGATGATGTGGACTCATTGCCTATTATATCAAAAGAACCATACCTTAGTATCAACATCATAACTTAAAGGTAAAAATCAAACATTAGCAACCAATAGAATACAGTTCATAACATCATCAAGAGCACTTATTGGGTGAAAAACTTAACAAAATGGATAAACACACACACACACACACACAAATAAAAGAAAAAGAATGAATGATGTTGCAAAACAAAAAATAAGAAAAGTTAAAGAAATTTGTAAAAAAAAACTTAAAAAGGAACTAAGGGTCTCAATTGATCAGCATAGTTGGTCATCTTCCCCATGACTAGGTTGGAATGGGGAGATCAAAAATCATGAGTGAGGTCATCCTTTCTCCAATGTGTTATGTGCATTGACCATTCTAGATTCATGGTAGGGTTTATGTTGTTGCACATTGACTAGCATTCTTTTATCGGAGTATTTGTTTGAATTTTTTAGAAGTTTTCGACTTCCCCCAATTAGTGTTTTCAAGTTAAGGTTTGGAAGTCAGTGACACTCTTGCTCCAGTGCATCTATGCTTTCAACATGGGCGCAAGTTGGTCCCCCAGTTAGTTCCATGCATGTTGGTGAGTTGCTCTTCTGATCAGCTATCAACCACTAGGTGTTTTCTTGTTGCATGGTTGCTACATATAGGAATTTTTGTATGTTAACTTCTTAGGCACACCAGTTGCATGCAGGAAATGCTGAACATTCCTATACGCCATCACCCTCTGTATCACTGTATGTGATGCATGGAACTTTCTTCTTCTCAATCTTCCCAAAAGTGTTTTTCTTAGATATTTCCAGGGAAATATTGCAAATTCCTAGGAATGTGTTTATGGTACTTAGCCATGTCCTCCCCATTATTATTGGGAAGCCCCTTTGTCATTGTTTACTTGTATCACTAGGAAATCAGCTGGGTATGATCACCCACACACAGTGGTAACGATGTCCTCCACCAGTCCCAAGGGAATAGTGATGGACTGGTCAGCCAGCTCTAAGCGAATATTGCTCTTCTTTAGTGGAGGTAGGTTCCAGGCTTTATACATCTCTTGTGACATTAAGTTAACTCTGGAACCTGAGTCTAGAAGAGCTTTACGAGGTTCATTCCCAGCCACTTGGAGATATATTAAAGGGTTTTCGGGGTCAAAGAATATTTTGGGAAGGTGGCCCTCCTTAATCTAGTTAGTGACGGCATGTGTTAACATAATCGTGTGCATTGAGCTCTATTTTTGATTTGAAGGAAGCTCCAAAGTCTTATTTGATGGAGGAGTGTGCAAAGGTTCAACCGCTTGTGGTTGTGAGAGCTTGGTTGGACTGTTGGTTCTAAAGAAAGGTCTTCTCTTTGTACAGTTGTTAGAACCAACAGCAGGTTAAAGGCTCATAGCTCTCGTAGCATTATGTTGCTGCGGTTGAGTGAGAAGTTCCCCTTGCATTACTCGAGCAGGTGGTAGTGGAGCTATCGGCGTGAGAGTTGCGGATGGGTTTGGAGGATGGTATGTTTGTGGGTTATCTCTCCCAGGAGAAGGAGTCCTATAATACTCCTGAGCTTGGTAGTGACATTGTGAGGTCACATGACTGACAAAGTCACTTGCAGAGACTAGCTACTACACATAATAGCCATATGGATCCAGTTCTCGGTAACGATATTGTTGCCTCAGTGGTGGCATCCCCCATGACTGTGGGTATTGCAGCTGCTGGTGTTGCTTAATAGGTTGTGGTGGAGTTCCACTTGGATAATATGTTAATGGTTGGTGGAACTGTCTTGGGTTACCTTAGGGATAAGGTAACCATTAGGGTGCTTGTCGTTTGTTAAGTCGTGGGTTGAGTGCATACACCCTGGACTGTTGTAGATGTGAGATTACTGGGCAACATCCCTTAGGATGGTCATATTGGCATATCTCAAATCCACCGTCATTGTCCATATCAAAATCCACAACCTCTTCGGTGATGGCCATTTTACCCTTACCTTTGTTACGTGCCTGGTCCAAGTCTCTCTTTTTCCTTTTATCATAGTCACTACTTCACTCCTTAGACTCCTGTATGATTTTAAGAACAATTTCGAATCTACTATCCAAGGAATCCCACATTTGGTCTACCTTTGCCGACACTTCTGTTGTTAATTTTTAGAGCGGCAAGGTTTTCCTATTCACCATCTCCTCGAGTGGTGACTCTTCCCCCTCCTCACAAAATCTCACTCCCCTTTTTCAGAGGGAAGGATTGCGGTTGTACTCTTCTGCACTTTCTCTCTTACATAGCTCCTCTTCTTCCTTAGCTACTTGCTCCAACAATCTATGAACCTAATGAGACCTAAGCTCTGATAATCTCCCTTGGGCATATGTTCCAAGGGTTCTCTTGGTGTCATGCCTAAGTCCATCTATGAGATGGCGTAGTTGATCCTAGTGCGAGTAACCATGGCCCAGGCAACGATGTAACAGTGCATAATATCGACCCATGAAAGCATCCAAGGGTTCATGATTTCCTTGCTTCCATCCTTGGATTTTTTTTTTGTAGGTTGGACACCTGGGAGTACGTTTGATATTTATCATTAAACAGTTCTAGCATCGTACTCCATCTTTGAATGAATTCTGGTATGGATTCTGGTTCTAAGGACTGGTACCAGCTTTCCGCTTCTTTCATCAGTGTCCTTGGGAACAACTTTAATTTTTGCCACTCATTCTCAATGTTCTGTAGGGCACATGCATCGTGAAATGCCTATAAGTGGTTCTAAAAATTAGAGTTGTATCCCCCCTCAAATCGTGGGATATTATTCATGTCTAGTCTCTTGATCCTGCTATCTTTTTGGTGCCTTGTGGGTATTCCTACAGCCTCCGTAATGTCTAACATGCTTCAAGTTACAAGTAGGGGTTCTTCATGGTCATTTTGTTAATAGTTTCTATGATGTCGATGTGGTTCCCTACTTTCCCTTCTTCCATGCCGTGATTCTCTAGAATGCCCTCATCCTTGTACTCGACTCTCTCGTTGAGGTTTCTCACTCTGCTTACCCTTATCCTCACGGTTAGGTTCCTTATGACTGCATCCTGATACAGAAGGAGAGGGTGAATGTGACGATGAAGATGAAGAAGAAGGAGAACCATCACCATGACGATGTTTCCTACCCTCTCTTTGGTGGTCTCGGCCTCGATCGTGATGATGATCAGATTACCTGCCTTCTCATGTGTTTGTGTTCCCTCAATGAACACTTGGTGTTCGTGGGGATCAGAACCAGGATCGTCAATCATGAAGTGAAGGTTCTGATACACCACCTCCTCACCATCGTTAGGAGGGGGAACATCGTTTTGTGGAGAACCTATGGAAATAGCTTCACCACCCTCAATTTTGCTAGACGGGTGGAGCATTATGGGGTACTTTGCCCTTCAACAACGTATAGTATCTCTCCTATCACAAGTCCCTTTGACATTGCCCTTCTATGGGTTGGTAGTCCCTTGTGTCATAATCGCATGCAACATATTCCACATATAACTGTGACATGCCTATTCGTGCAAGAGCACAGAGGAGCATGTTGGGGACTACTTGGTCTAGAGGCAATACTATGTTACCCTCCAAGTCTCTCCAATGTAGTTGTTTATCTTGATGGAGAATAAAGGTAAAGTTACGTACATATTCATCATGATGAATATATACCACACAAAATTATTGAAGAACTGGCAAGCCTTAGTTACATATGTTGTGCCTCCGACTGTCTCTTGTGTTGTTCCTAGGTAGTGAAGTGCTTTTGTATGAATAAGAAGACATTTTTGTCTTGTTTAGTGTGTTATTTACCATTATCTTACTTTTCTTTTAATCAACCCTAAGGGTTCGTTCTAGCATCCCAACGATGTGAATGATCTCCTATGTTCTACGTAGCGCACAAAAAACTAAGTCCCCAGCAACGACGCCAATGATGAGTGGCGAGGTACCCCTACACTCAACCATACGAATATGAGCATTACATGCGCGATCCGGTCAAANACTCAACCATATGAATACAAGCATCTCACGCGTGATCCAATCGAACTCCAAGGACTAACTGCTTACGTGCCATAATGGAACACTTAAGGTTAATCAATCACTATCTTCCCAAACTTACTTGTATTTTCATGGTTGTATGGTTAAGTAAGCTTGAGGTATGTGATTTTTATATCTTTTATCTTTTTAATGTCCTATGCTAATGGGGAGAGGTGAAGAGAACTAATTGACTAACTTTCATTAACTATTTACTAACTAAGTTCAAATCGTCCTAGCACCAGTATCCGTTCCCACTTGCCACACACACCCTGAACCAATGTAACGCTGCTAGGATTACCAAATGCTACTCGTTACTAGGTTACCAAGCATTACACGTGCTCAAAGCAGTTGTACTGAATGCACTTAACTAGGAGAGTTAAGGGTTGAGAGAGATTAATTATCTAAGAAAGCATTTAAACATTTAATAATAATTAAATCCTATTTAGCTTAGTCCACATGCTACAAGGTTTATCAAAAAGTTCATCTTTATTTCCATACACAAATGTGTGCTCAAGTACAATTTGCTCGAATAAAGATCCGTTCACTTTGAGACTCTTACTATGGGCACATGGAAATTATTGTAACTCTGGAATGGTAAAATTGCTATAGTTTGGCTACGGGTCTAGATCTAGATGCCTAGAACAAGGAAAGCTATCTCTTATTTATAGAAGTTTCAATGGGCCACGATATCATGTACGTGATATTGTGGCTCATCACTTACTAATGGATCATGTTCGTATTTTCATAATCTCCCTATTGGTGACTTTGGCTTGACCATTCTCTTGGGGGTGATATGGTGTAGTCAGTTTGCGCTCAACCCCTAAGCGTTGCATCAATTTCCAAAAAGTCGCACCTATAAAATGTGTACCATTGTTTGAAATAAGTGCACAAGGCACACCAAACCTATTTACGATTTGTTGTTGAATGAATCATGCAATGGTAGATGATGTACAGTCCATAACAGCGGGTACTTCTACCCATTTTGTAAAGTAGTCAATGGCAACGACAATGTAAGCTTTTCCATTTCACATTGGTGTAATAGGCCCCATAAAATCAATTCCCCTTATATCGAAGGCTTCTAAGGATCGAATCCATTATTGTGGACCCTCCATTCTAGATGTCCTTCCCCTATCACGTTGGAAATGCTCACAAAATTGGATGAAATGATGAGCATCTCAGAACAATGTAGGCCAATAATATCCTGCAAGCAAGATTTTAGTGGTTGTTTGTCTTCCAGCGTAATGACCCCCACAAGGACCCTCATGAGCATCTTAGAGAACTCATAATTGATCTACATTGGGAACATACCATCGAACCAAGCCATCAGGACATACTTTGTAAAGTTGCCCATTAATATCCATAAAATACTTGGCTTGGTGAAGAAACTGTTGTTTCTTTTTGACATCTAACCCTTGTGGTGTTTCTTGTTTGAGGAGATAGGTAAGAATGCTACTATACCAGTTTGTCTTTATGGTCAATTGACTCTTTACTACACCTGCAAAGAGGAGTTTATCAGGGAAATGATTAGAAAGTAGGTATTCATCCTCTTTGTTGTCCCATCTTAACTAAGATAAATGATCAGCAACAATGTTCTCGGTGCCTTTACGATCTATCATTGTAAGATCGAACTCTTGTAAGATTACAAGCCATCATATGATGCGAGGGCTCACCCTTGGTTTATTCAGCAAGAACCGAATTGCACTATGGTCTATGTGTACAAATACCTTATAGCCCAATACATAGTACCTAAACTTATCTAGTGCAAACACCATAGCCATTAACTCTTTCTCCATTGTGGTGTAGTTAAGTTGCACACCAACAATACTCCTACTTGCACAGTGGACGTAATAAGAACATTTTTGGTCATCTAACTATGTAAGTACAGCTCCTAAGGCAAAGTTGGACACATCAGTCATTATGTGGAATGGTCTAAACTAGTCAGGAGCTTATAGAATAGGCATTTCTATGAGCTTTTGCTTTAAAGTTTGGAAAGCTAGATTGCATTCCCTGGTCCATTCAAAGGGCACATCCTTTTTCGTTAAAATTTTTCAACCTTTGAAAAGTTCTCAATAAAGTTTCCATAATAGCCAGTATGTCCAAGGAATGACTAAACATCTTTTACAATTTCAGGTTGCTGAGTGATTCCTTGCATGACTTTGATCTTCTCAAGATCTACCTCTATCCCTATTTGTAAAATCTTATGCCCTAGTACAACATCTTCTTGGACCATTAAATATCTTTTTTTCTAATTCAGCCTTAAGTTGGTTTCAACACATCATTTAAGTACTTACTCTAATCGATCTAATGCTTGATTAAAGTCCACTCCGTAGGTGGAGAAATCATCCGTGAATACCTCCATACCATTTCCTATTTGTTGCTGAAAGATGCTTAGAACTAAACATTGAAATGTTGTAGGTGCATTACATAAGCCAAATGACATTTGTTTGTATGTGGATGTCCCTCAAGGGCTTGTGAACATAGTCTTGGCTTCATCTTCCGGTGCTATTTGGATTTGGTTGTATCCACTGTACCCGCCTAGAAAACTATAGTAGTGGTGCCTTACAATGGTATCTAAGACTTGGTTGATGAATGGCAATGGAAAGTTATCTTTGAATATTACCATGTTCAATAGCCTAAAGTGTATACACACCCTCCATTTACCTTATTTTTTGAGCATAATGACTAAGGGACTAACCCATTCACTATCAGTGATGGGGTAGCTGAACCCAGCTTTTAGAAGCTACTCAATTTCTTCTTTAACCACCTACTTTAGCTTTGGCTTTAATCGTCTCTACGGTTGTCATCAAGACTTCATGGAGAGGTTAATGTATATTCTATATTGGCATATCCTAGGGTCTATTCTAGTTAATTTGAGATATAACCAAGCAAAGGCTTTCGACCATTTGTTTACCATTTTTAGCAGTCTTTCCTTTTATTGAGGAGCAAGCTTAGCATTAATAATTACCAGTTTCCAATTCTTGAAAAATGTGTATTCCATACCGATGGGCAATAGTTTTAGCTCAAGGGGCTCTTACTTAAACTTGTCAGGGATTTACAACTTTCCCCAATTAATTTTTTCAATGTCGGGACCTAGAAGTTGATGATGGACTTGCTCTAATGTATCTATGCTATCAATGTAAGTGCAAGTCAAACCCTTAATTGGTTCCATGCACATAGTTGAATTACCCTCTTGGTCAACTATCAACCATTAGGTGCCTTCCTATCTTGTGGCTGCTACATACAGGCAACTTTGTATGTTTGTTACTAGTTCACACTAGCTGCATGCAGGCAATGTTGAACATTGTACAAACCAGGACTTCTACATGCAATTACACCCTGTGTCACGGTATACAATGCATGGAACTTTCTTCTTCTTAATCTTTCCAAATGTATTTTCCTTTGATATTTCTAGGGAAAGATCATAGATTCCTAGGTGCACATCAATTATGCTTAGCTAGGCTCTTCCCATTATGATTGGGAAGTCCCTCTTAGTGTTGTTGACCTAAATCACTAAGAAGTCAGCTGGATACAACCATCCACAAATAGTGGTGATGAAAGTGGTTACTCTAGCGATTACTCTAGTAGTTATTCTAATTATTGAAGCAGTTACTCTAGCGATTACTCTAGTAGTTACTCTAATTATTAGAGTGGTTACTCTAGCGGTTACTCTAGTAGTTACTCTAATTATTAGAGTGGTTACTCTAGTAGTTATTCTAATTATTAGAGTGGTTACTCTAGCGATTACTTTAGCAATTACTCTAATTATTAGAGTGGTTACTCTAGTGGTTACTCTAGTAGTTATTCTAATTATTAGAGTGGTTACTCTAGTAGTTACTTTAGAAGTTATTCTAATTATTAGAGCGGTTACTCTAATTATTAGAGTAGTTGCTCCCAAACCTATAAATATAGTGCCCCGGCACACAATTGAAAGGAGGTCTTTTACCAATCAAGTAGCAAAACTCTTATAGTCTATTTAAAAGTTAAAGTATTTTCTAAGTGCCCAAAGTAGGAGGTCTAAATGTGGATGGATCTTTATTCGAGCATTATGTACCTGAGCACACCTTGTGTACAACAATAAAGATAAGCTCTTTGATCCATCCTTGTAGCACTTGAGATTTGTTTTCTCACACATTTCTTTTATTTTATTTTCTTATGCATTTATTTCATTTTATTTTATTTTATGCACTTTACATTTATGTTATTAGCATAGCAATTCATTTTCATCAATTAAGCAAATCGTTAAAACATAGAAGCATGACCACTTCGAGCATGCGTGTAATGCTTGGTAACCTAGTAACGATTAGCATTTGGTAATCCCAGTAGTCTTGCACTAGTTCAAGATGTGTACGGAAAGTGGGAACAGATGCTGATGTTAGGATTAGTTAGAACTTAGTTAATGAGTAGTTAAGTTAAATTAGTCACTTAGTTACCTCTCTCCTTCCCTACTAGTGCAAGACATAAAAACATAAAAGCTATAAAAATCATATGCCTCAAGCTTACTGAACCATACAATTGTGACATGCAGGTAAGCTTGGGAAGATAATAATCAACCAACCCATCCTTGTTCCACAAGGGCACATAAGCACTTAGTCCTTGGAATTCGACCAGATTGTACATGAAATGCTCGTATTTGTATGGTTGAGCATAGGGGTACCTCGCTGCTCATCATTGGCACCATTGTCGAGGACTTAGTTGTTTGTGTGTTAACTAGAACATAGGAAATCATTTACATCATTGGAATGAACCCTTAGGGTTGGTTGAGAAAATAATAAACAAGAATATATTGCACACTGAACAAACAAGTATGTCTCCTTCTTCGTACGAAAGTGCCTCACCGCCTAGGTCTGAAATAGGAAACAATCGATGGCGTAATACACATGATGTTGATCCGCCAGTCCCTCAACAACTTCAAGTGGTATATATTCATCCCGATGAGTATATACTAAACTTTGCCTTTATCCTCCATCAAGATGAACAACTGTGTTGACAACACTTAGAAGGTAACATAGTGTTACCTCCTGATCATTTAGTCCCAAGCATCCTTCTTTGTCCTCTTACATGAATTGGCATGCCACACTTACATGCAGAATATGTTGTGCAAGATCATGACTTGAGAGAACACCATCCCATAGAGGCACAACATCAAAGGGACTTACAATAGGAGAGACATCATAAGTCTTTAAAGGGTAACTGGTCCTAAGATGCCCCACATGTCTTAAGCGAAATTGAGGATGGTGAACCTACCTCAGGTAGTTGCCCACATAATGATGTTCCTCCCCTTGACTTTGCCCAAGGGGTTAAGTATCAGAACCTTCATTCCACTATTCATAACCCAGGTTTTGATACCCATGAGCATAAAGGATCCAAAAAAGGGACACGGACTCATAATAAAGGTGGACATTCTAATCGCAATCAAGATTGGGGCCGAGACCATAGAAGAGAAGGTAGCAAACATCGTTATGGTGATGGTTCTCCTTATTCTTCACCTTCATCATCTCCTTCATCTGCTCCTTCAATATCTAGATGCGATCATAAAGAAAAAAACCATGGGGATAAAGGTAGGCAAAGTGGAAGTCATAGAAAAAATAGCCAAGAAAGGGGATGAGGGCACTCTAGAGAGTCATGACATAGAAGAAGGGAGAGTAGGGAACAACGTAGGCATCATAGATGCCACGGATGAGAGAATCATGATGAACCCCTCCTCGCTACTCAAAGTATGTTGGACATAACTAAGGCTGTTAGAATTCCAACAAGGCATTAGAAAGATAGTAGGATCAAGAGATTAGATATGAACAACATCCCACGATTTGAAGGGGGATACAATGTTGATCCTCAAAATCATTTACAAGAATTCCATGATGCATGTGCCTTACAGAACATAGAGAATGAATGGCAAAAACTTAAGTTGCTCCCATAGACATTAGTTAAAGAAGTGAAAAGCTAGTACCAGTCTTTAGAACTAGAATCCATTTGTAGGTGGAGTACTATGTTAGAACTATTTAACGACAAGTAGTAAACGTGCTCCTGAGTGTCTAACTTGGGAAAGCAAATCCAAGGCTAGAAACAAGGAGGATATGAACCCTTGGATGATGCCATGGGCTGATACTATGCATTGTTACATCATTGTCCTAGCCATGGTTATTCACAAAGGGATCAACTGTGCCATCTCATGGATGGGCTTAGGCATGAAATGAGAAGAACCCTTGGGACTTATGCCCAAGGAAGACTATCCAAGCTTATGTCCCATCAAATTCAAAGACTATTGGAGCAAGTTGCTAAGGAAGAAGATTAGCTACGAAAGAGAGAAAGTGCAAAAGAGTATAACTGAGATCCTTCCCTTCAGAAGAGGGGAGTAAGATTTTGTGAGGATGAAGAAGAGTCACCACTCGAAGAGATGGTGAATAGGAAAACTTTGCCTATCCAAAACATGACATCAGAAGTTTCAGCAAAGGTAGATCAAATGTGGGATTCCCTAGATAATAGATTTCAAACTATTCTTAAAATAGTAGAGGAGTCTAGAGAGCAACGTAGTGATAAAAGAAAAAAAAAAGAGGCTGAACATACATGTAGCAAGGGTAAGGGCAAAGTTAGCATCATTGAAGAGGTTATGGATTCAGAAACAGACAATGATAGTGGATGTGAGATATGTAAATATGACCATCCTAAGGAATGTTGCCCTATAATCTCACATCTACAGGAGTCTGGGGTGTATGCACTCAACCCATAATTAAACAAAAGGCAAACACCCCAAAGGTTACCTTATCCTCAAGGTAACCCAAGGTAGCTCCACAAACCCTTAACATATTATCCCAGTGGAACTCCACCACAACTGATTGAGCAATATCAATAGTGACAGCATCCACAATCATGGGGAATGCCACCACTAAGGCAACAGTATCCTTACCATCAACCTGACCCATATGGATATTACGTGTAGCAACTAATCTCCCCATAAGACTCTACTACTCACGTCATTCCTCAACCTTACTACCAAGCCCATGAGTATTATGGGACTTCCTCTTCTAGAGGTGATATTCCACATGCATATCATCCTTCTCATCTGGTCGCATCTCTTCAACCAATAACTTCACTACCACTTGCTCCCGCGATGCAAGGTTAAATCCCTACCCAACTGCAGCAACGTAACACCACAAGGGCTATTAACTCTCAACCTACTATTGGTTCCAACAATCACATGAAAAAAAAAAGATCTTTCTTTAGAACCAACAGTCCAACCATGCCCTTGCAATCACAAGTAGCTAATTCCTTAGATGCCTTAGTATCAATGAAAACTTCGAAGCCCCCTTCAATCCAATCACCACACTCAACACATACGACCATGCTAACACATGCCATCATCAATTGTATCAAAGCTAGCTAGATTCCAAGGAAATTCTTTGATCCCTAGAGTCTTCTGATATACTTACAAATCATTGGAAATGCACCATGCAAGGCTCTTTGAGATATAGATTCCAGTGTCAACTTAATTTCTCAAGAAATGTTCAAGGCTTGGAACCTGCCTCCATTGAAAAAGAGCAACATCCATCTAGAGTTGGTCGACCAATCCATCACTGTCCCATTGGAACAAATGGAAGACATTGTTACCACTATTTGTGGGTGGTCATACCCAGCTAACTTCCTAGTGATTTAGGTAAACAATAGTAAGGGGGACTTTCTAATCATAATGGGAAGAGCATGGCTAAGCACCATCGACACATGCCTAGGAATACATGATCTTTCCCTAGAAATATCAAAGGAAAATACATTCAAAAAGATTGAGAAGAAGAAAGTTTCGTTCATCACATACAATGACACAGGGTGTGATTGCATGCAGAGGTCATGGTTTGTGCAAAGCTTAGCATTGCTTGCATGTAATCTATGTGCACAAGTGATTAACATACAAAGATGCTTGTATGCAGTAGCCACACAATAGGAAGGCACCCAGTGGCTGATAGCTGATCAAGAAAGTAGTTCACTCATATGCATGGAACCAACTAAGGGTTTAACTTGCACTTACATTGATAGCATAGATGCATTAGAGCAAGTCCACTGCCAACTTTTAAGTATTAACCTTGAAAATGTCAACTAGAAAAAGTTGGAAATCCTTGAGAAATTTAAGCAGGAGCCCCTCAAGCTGAAACCATTGGCCACCGGTATGGAATACATGTTCCTTAAAAATAAAAACTGGTAATTATCAATGCTAAGCTTGCTCCTCAACAGAAAGAAGAACTACTAAAGGTAATCAATAGATGGTCAAAAGCCTTTGCTTGCTCATATCCAGAATTAATTGGAATAGACCCTAGGATATGCCAACATAGGATTTACATTAACCTCTCCATGAAGCCTCGAAGACAATCATAGAGGCATTTGAATCCAAAGCTAAAGCAAGTAGTTAAGGAAGAAATCAAACAGCTTCTCAAGGTAGGGTTCATATACCCTATTGCTAATAGCGAATGGGTTAGCCCCTTAGTTATTGTGCCTAAAAAGGGAGGAAAATGGAGGGTGTGCATAGATTTCAAGCAACTGAATATGACAACATTCAAACATCACTTTCTTTTGCCATTTGTTGACCAAGTCTTAGACACCATCGCAGGGCATCACTACTACAGTTTTCTGGATGAATATAGTGGATATAATCAAATACAAATAGCCCCAGAAGACCAAGCCAAGACTACATTCACTAGTCCTTGGGGAATGTTTGCATACAAGTAGATGTCGTTTGGCTTGTGCAATGCCCCTGCAACATTTCAATGACTAGTTCTAAGCATCTTCCAACAACAAATAGGAAATGGTGTAGAAGTCTTTATGGACGATTTCTCCACCTATGGAGCAAACTTTGATCAAGCCTTTGACTGATTAGAGAAAGTGTTAAAAAGATGTGTAGAAACCAATTTGAGGCTCAACTGGTAGAAAAGCCATTTGATGGTCCAAGAGGGCATTGTACTAGGGCACCAAATCTCACACACAAGGATAGAGGTAGACCTTGAGAAAATCAAAGTTATCCAAGGAATTACTCATCAACTAGAAATTTTCAAAGATATTCAGTCATTTCCTGGACATACTAGCTACTATAGGAGATCTATTAAAAACTTTTCAAAGGTTGCCAAACCATTGGTGGAATTAACGAAAAAGAACATACCTTTTGAGTGGACTAGGGAATGTGAATTAGCTTTTCAAACTCTGAAATAGAAGCTAGTAGAAACACCCATTCTATAAGCTCCTGACTGGACCAAACCATTCCATATCATACTTACACAGTTAGATGACCAGAAGCATCCTTATTATGAAAGATGAATTTCTCCATGATAGTTATGAAGATGGTCATGGAGCCTAATAATGCATTCCACATGTTGTCACCATGGTTATAGTGTGGTATTGACATAATTTAAAGTGTTGGTTACTTGGCCCTAACTGGACCAAACCATTCCATATCATACTTACACAGTTAGATGACCAGAAGCATCCTTATTACATCCACTATGCAAGTAGAAGTATCACTGGTGCACAACTTAACTACACTACTACAGAGAAAGAATTAATGGTTGTAGTGTTTGCACTAGAAAAGTTTAAACACTATGTATTGGGATATAAAGTATATATACATACAGATCATAGTGCAATCCAATTTCTCATGAATAAGCCAATGGTAATCCCTTATATCATACAATGGCTTGTACTCTTACAAGAGTTTGATTTAACAATGATCGATCACAAGGGCACCAAGAATGTACTTGCTAATCATTTATCTCTATTGCGATGGGACAAAAAAGAGGATGAGTATCCAATTTCTAATCATTTCCTTGATAAATTCCTCTTTCCTGGTGTAGTGAATAATCAATCACCCATGGAGAAAAACTGGTACAGTAGCATTCTTACCTATCTCCTCACCCAACAAACACCACAAGAGCTAAACCTTAAGAAGAAACAACAGTTTCTTCACCGAGCGAAGTACTTTATGGAGATCAATGGGCAACTCTACAAAGTGTGTTTCGATGGCTTGGTTCAATGGTGTGTTCCCAATATAGATCAATTGCAAGTTCTCTAAGACGCTCATGAGGGTCCTTATGGGGGTCATTATGCTAGGAGACAAACGGCCATCAAGATCCTGCTTGTAGGATATTATTGCCCTACATTATTTCGGGATGTCCATCGTTTCGTCCAATCTTGTGAGCACTGTCAACATGATGGGGGAATGATTGCTAGAATGGAACAATGGATTCAACCATTAGAACCCTTTGACATTTGGGGAATTAATTTTATGGGGCCAATTACACCAATGTCCAATGGAAAAGCTTATATTATTGTTACCATTGATTACCTAACAAAATGGACCAAAGCAACTGCTATTAAAGATTGTACATCATCTACAGCTACATGATTTGTTCAACAACAAATCATAAATAGGTTTGGTATGCTACGTGCACTTCTTTCAGACAATGGTACACACTTCACAGGTGCAACTTTTCAGAAATTAATGCAATGCTTAGGGGTTGAGCATAAATTGACTACACCATACCACCCCCAAGTGAACAGTCAAGCAGAAGTTAGCAACAGGGAGATCACGAAGATATTGACAAGAACCATTAGCAAGTTTAGGTGAGACTGGAGCACTAAACTAAATGATGCTCTTTGGGCATATTGCTCTGCATGGAAACTTCCTACAAGCTACTCTCCCTATGAGTTAGTATACGATAAATTACCAATGCTTCCCATTCAAACTAAGCTCTGTACACTATCCACGATATGTGACCTCAACCTTGACCTTGATATAGCATAGAAACAACGATTAGTAACCCTTAACTTATTAGATGAAAATCAATTAACTGCCCTTTCATCTAACGAATTGCATAAGGCCTTCAATAAACAACGTCATGACCTAAGAATTAAGAAAGTTAAATATCAACCAGGAGATAAGGTTCTCTACTAGAATCACACACATGTGCCACAACGTACTAAATTTCAAACATTGCGGGAAGGATCTTATATTATTTATGCGAATTTTCCTTCAGGGGCCATGACAATATACAAACCTAAGAGCCTGGATAAGAAACTTTTGATCAATGTGCAACAAATCAAACCTTTTCAGGAGCTTAGGACAGCTAGTACACATGCTACCTCTCTTGATGGACAACCCTGCTTACTATTTTGGTCTCCTCTTTCTAACTTAGTCATGGGGGACATGGCCACCTATGCTAACTGTTCTAGGCCCTCAGTTCTTTTTGAATTTTTGTTTTACACATTTTTTGTTTTACACATTCTTTCAACTTTTCTTATTTTTGTTTTACACCATTGTTCATGTTTTTACTGTTTCTTTGTTTGTTTGATTTACTTTTATTTGTCATCTAATAAGTGCTCATGATGGTGGATTGAATTATATCATATTGATTGCTAATGTTTGGTTTTTACCTTTGAATTATGATGCTAATATTAAGGTATGGTTATTTTCATAAAACATGCAATGAGTCCACGTCGTCCACTCATCCATACAACTCTATGGTCTCCTTTGGCTTGGAACTATACAGTCCCCTTTTTCTAAGTAAACTTATTAATGAATTGGTGGCTAAGTGTTTTTCAAACCAAGGAAAGACTCAAAGCATGAAAAGGGTGTGACTTCAAGGGGATTCAATGCATTGGTGTTGGCCATTCTTTTGGGTGGATGCTTTTTCTTGGGTTTTCCACCATTTTGACACTATTCAAATATCAAGAAGCTAAGTGAATAAAAATAAGTGTTTGCATGGTGTGGTTCTCACGCATAAACATCAAAAAAATAGACATAATAAAGCAACATGGGCTACAAGCACTGGTTATGGCACTAGAAAGACATGTTACCCATGCTTGAAGGCTCCCTCTAACTAAGGTCCTTTCTCGCTTCCTACTTCTCCATCTCACTCTCCTTGGGATGGTGGTCACTCTTTGTGGAAGTATTCTTGTTGCCTCAAGAGGATAGATTAGCTAAGTATATTGATGCACAGGCACTGAATGTGGTTGGTTGAAGTCTATATTTGGGATGAGTTCTACTCAGTTATCTTAACCATGAAATACACAAGGGGCTTTACACAACCTTGTTATTGGAATTCCATTCCATTCTCTCCTCTCCATCTTTCTTCCCATTTTCCACCTCATTTCTAGTTTTATCATTAGTTTGTTATGGGTTGATGCATTATTTTTCTTTGGTGAATTCTTGTGGGTAATTTTTTAACTCTTGCTTCCAAATGACATTCCTAAAGCCTACGGACTCTTTGGTTTGTGGGTTTGTCAATGCATAAAGGGCATGAGCCTGCTTTGGGGAGGACCCACTAGCATTTCTTTTTGGTGCAATTGTTAACTTCGTTCCCTTAAAACATTTTCTACCATCAATCATTTTTTATTTCATCCCCATCCATGACATCCATTTTATTGGTGTTTCCATTGATATTTTTCATCTTTCTTCTTCTTCATGTTTTTCCATCTTATAGCTACCAAATGTTCACTCTTAGTCGTGGGGGCCCTAGCACAAATTTTTCAATTTTTTCGAGTTTACTAATTGCCTAACCCCTACACCTTTGGTAGTTGCTAGTGTTATATCTCCAAACCAGTTTCTGCCATAACCACAACTCAGCCAATGCGCCTCATATCAAGGCAAGGTATCAACTGCATTGTGGATTATCTATCCTTGCTCATTTGTGACTGTGTTGTATGTGTAGATGATCATCATACAAATAATGGACTCGGTTTGAAGGAAGCACTCAGGATGGACTGGAATTGGAGCATTTACGAAAGGAGCAAGTTTGGTGGCATGGCTATGGATATACAACGGAAGGCACAATCTCAACATTAGCAGCAACATGCTCCATCTTCTTTCTCTCTCTCTTTTTCTCTTCAAACTGCCAAATAAAGGCTTGGATGTCATTTATATCCGAGTGTTCACCACAATAGTCATGAACACTAATGTTGTAATATACTTATTGATCTATTCACTAGGCATGTTGAGTCTGTCATCCCATTCCATCATCAATTTTCAATTAGTTAATAATCCCATACCTTCCCAATATTTTGTAAGGAACTCGAGGATGAGTTTTCATTCAGTCGTGGGGGTATGATGAGAGCGATTACTCTAGCGGTTACTCTAGCAATTATTCTAATTATTAGAGCAGTTACTCTAGCAATTACTCTAATAGTTACTCTAATTATTAGAGCGGTTACTTTAGTAGTTACTCTAGTAGTTATTCTAATTATTAGAGTGGTTACTCTAGCTGTTACTTTAGCAGTTACTCTAATTATTAGAGTGGTTACTCTAGCGGTTACTCTAGTAGTTATTCTAATTATTGGAGTCGTTACTCTAGCGGTTACTTTAGCAGTTATTCTACTTATTAGAGTAGTTACTCTAATTATTAGAGTAGTTGCTCCCAAGCCTATAAATATAGTGCCCAAGTGCACAATTGGGAGGAAGTCTTTTAGCAATCAAGCAATGAAACTCTTGTTGTCTGTTTGAAAGTTAGAGTATTTTCCAAGTGCTCGCAGTAGGAGGTCTAAGTGTGGATGAATCTTTATTTGAACATTGTGTACTTGAGCACACCTTGTATACAGCGATAAAGACGAGCTCTTCGATTCATCCTTGTAGCACTTGAGATTTGTTTTCTTATGCATTTCTTTTATTTTATTTTCTTATGCATTTCTTTTATTTTATTTTATGCACTTTACATTTATGTTATTAGCACAGCAATTCATTTTGATCAATTAAGCAAATCGTTAAAACACACAAGCACAACCACTTCGAGCATGCGTGTAATGCTTGGTAACCCAGTAACGATTAGTGTTTGGTAATCCTAGTAGTGTTGCACTGGTTCAGGATGTGTACAATAAGTGGGAACGAATGCTAGTGTTAGGATTAGTTAGAACTTAGTTAATGAGTAGTTAAGTTAAATTAGTCACTTAGTTACCTCTCTCCTTCCCTACTAGTGCAGGACATAAAAACATAAAAGCTATAAAAATCATATGCCTCAAGCTTACTTAACCATACAATCATAACATACAAGCTTGGGAAGACAACGATCAACCACCTCATCCTTGTTCCACAAGGGCACATAAGCACTTAGTCCTTGGAATTTGAATGGATCGTTTGTGAAATGCTCATATTCGTATGGTTGAGTGTAGGAGTACCTCGTCGCTTATCAAGTGGTGACAATGTCCTCCACTAGTCCTAATGGGACAGTGATGGACTGGTCAGCCAACTCTAAACAAATGTTGCTCTTCTTTAGTGGAGGCAGGTTCCAGGCTTTGTACATTTCTTAAAAGATTAAGTTGAGACCAGAGCCTGAATCCAAAAGAGCCTTGCAAGGTTCATTCCCAATGATTTGTAAATATATAAGAGGACTCCCAAGATCAGAGAATTTCCTAGGAAGATGGCCAGCCTTAATTCAATTGGTAACGACATGAGTCAACATGATCATGTGCGTTGAGTGTGGCCTTTGGTTTGAAGGAAGTTCCAAAGTTTCAAATGATGGTGAGGCCTTTGGAGAGTTAGCTGCTTGTGACTGAAAGGACTTGATTAGACTATCGGTCCTAAAGAAAGGTCTCTTCTTTACACGATTGTCAAAAGTAGTAGTACATTGAGAGTTAATAGCCCTTGTAGTGTTTTGTTGATGCGGCTAGGCAAGGAGCTCACCCTGCATGGCTAGAGCAGGTGGTAATGGAGCCAAATGAAAAGGATAGTATGTTTATGGAACATCACCCCTAGGAGAATGGGTTCTATAATACTCACAGGCTTGGTAGTGAGGTTGGGGGGTGATGTGACTAGTGGAGTCACATGGAGAGATTAGTTGCTGCACATAGTACTTGTATGGGTCAGGTTAATAATAAGGGTACTGTTGATGTGGTGGTGGCATTCCCCATGATTATGGGTATTTCCACTATTGGTACTACTCATTTGATTGTGGTAGAGTTCCACTTAGATAATATATCAAGGGTTGGTGGAATTGTCTTAGGTTACCTTGGGAATAAGATAACCTTTGGGGTGTTTGCCTTTTGTTTAATTATGGGTTAAGTGCATACACCCCAGACTCCTGCAGATGTGAGATTACAAGACAACATCCTTTAGGATGTTCATATTGGCATATCTCACATCCACCATCATTGTCTATATCTGAATCCACAACCTCTTCTATGATGATAACTTTGCCCTTACCTTTGTTACGTGCATATTCAGCTTCTCTCTTTTTTCTCCTTTCTCGATCACTACCTTGCTCCTTAGACTCCTCTACTATTTTGAGAACGGTTTGAAATCCATTATCTACGGAGTCCCATATTTGGTCCACCTCTGCTAATACTACTAATGCAAGTTTTTGAATGGAGAAAGTTTTCCTATTCACCATCTCTTCGAGTGGTGACTCTTCTTCATCCTCACAAAATGTTACTCCCTTCTTCTGAAGGGAAGGATCTTTGTTATATTTTTTTGCACTCTTTCTTTTCCTTAACTCACCTTCCTCTTTAGCAACTTGCTCCAACAATCTTTGTACTTGATGGGCCTTAAGCTTAAATAGTCTTCCTTGGGCATAAGTTCCAAGGGTTCTTCGTGTTCCATGCCTAAGCCCATCTATGAGATGGTGTAGTTGTTCCCTCTGTGAGTAACCATGGCTAGGGAAATGATGTAATAATGCGTAGTATTGGCCCATGATAGCATCCAAGGGTTTCCATCCTTCTTGTTTCCATCCTTGGATTTGCTTTCGTAGGTTGGACACTTGTGAGTACGTTTGATACTTATCATTGAACAATTCTAACATGGTACTCCACCTGCGAATGGATTCTGGTTCTAAGCACCAGTACCAACTTTCTACTTCTTTAATTAGTGTTTGTGGAAACAACTTAAGTTTTTGCCATTTGTTCTCTATATTTTGTAAGGCACATGCATCATGAAATGCTTACAGATGATTTTGAGGATCAACGTTGTATCCCCCTTCAAATCATGGGATATTGTTGATGTCTAATCTCTTGATCTTGCTATCTTTTTGGTGCCTTGTTGGAATTCTAACAACCTCAATTATATCTAGCATCCTTTAGGTGGCAAGTAGGGGTTCATCATGATCATATTGTCTATGGTATCTATGATGCCTATGTTGTTCCCTACTTTCCCTCCTTTCATGATGAGCTTCTCTAGAATGCCCTCATCCCCTTTCTCAACTGTTTTGTCTATTATCTATGTTTTACTTACCATTATTCTTAGGGTCTTTTCCTTTGTGACTGCATCCAGATCCCAAAGGAGAGGGTGAAGGTAATGATAAAGGTGAAGAGGAAGGAGGACTGTCACCATGACGGTGCCTACTACCTTCTCTTCGATGGTCATGGCCTCGCTCGCGATTATGATCAGAATGTCCATCTTTATTATGCATTCATGTTTCTTTTTTAGACCCTTTATGTCCATTGATATCAGAACCTGGATCATGGATGGTTGAGTGAAGGTTTTGATACACAACCCCTTGACCAAAGTCAACAAGAGGAACATCGTTTCATGGGAAACCTCCCAAGGCAAGTTCACCACCCTCATTTTCACTTGGGATATGCGAGACATCCTAAGACCACTTACCCTTCAAAGATTTATGATGCCTCTCCTATTGAAGTTCCCTTTGACGTTGTGCCTCTATGGGTCGATACTCTCTCAAGTCATGTTCATGCACAATGTATTCTCCTTGTAAGTGCTACATACCAATTCGTGTGAGAGCACAAAGAAGCATGCTTGGGACTGAGCGATCGGGAGGTAACACTATGTTACCTTCTAAATCTCACCAACACAATTGTTCATCCTGGTGGAGAATAAAGGTAAAGTCTGGTATATACTCATCCGAGATGAATGTATACCACACGAAACTATTGGGATACTGGTGGGTCATCATGTGTACTATGCCTCCGATTGTTCCCTGTATCAAACCTAAGCAGTGAAACACTCTCATAAGAAGAAGGAGACATATTTGTTTGTTCAATGTGCAATATTCTTTTTTCTTTCTTTCTTTTCTCGGTGACTAACATGAAAGGTTTGTTCTAACGATAGAAAGATTCCTAAATTCTACTTAGCACACAAACAACAAAGTCCCCGGCAACAATGCCAATGATGAGCGATGAGGTTTCCTATGCTCAACCGTACGAATATGAGCATCCATGCATGATTCAGTTAAATTCCAAGGACTAAGTGCTTATGTGCTTTCACAGAACAAGGATGGGTTAGTCAATCATTGTCTTCCCAAGCTTACTTGTATGGCATGATTGTATGGTTAAGTAAACCTGAGGCATATGATTTTTATGGTGTTTTATGTTTTTATGTCCTAATGCTAGAAAAGGAGAAGATAAATAATTAAGTAACTAATGTAAATTAACTAATTGATGAGTCATGAATTTGCTGACAGCTTTGATATCACACCCACGATATCACACCCGCGATATCGCATCCATGATCTCACTACTGACGCGATATCGCAGCTTGTCTCCTCATCTATAAATAAGAGGTAGGCAGATCCGCTAGGTAGTTATTAGTCAGTTTAGAGTTAGTTTTGATTTTAGTTTTCATTTTCTCTCTCTTAACCCTTTTACTCTCCATGTATGCCCGCAGTGTGGTGATTGTAATTGTATGGCATTCTTTATTCGAGTGTGACGTACTTGGACATGCACATGACCAGAAATAAAGATCGAGATTACTTCATCATTGCAGCATTCACTTAGTTTAATCATTTAATTAATTATTATTTACTACTTTCCTAGTTAATATCTTCTCACCCTTAAACTCATGTTAAAACATGAAATGAGTACGAGTTGATTACGAGCATTTAAGTGTGACTACTTGGTAACCCAGTAGCGTACCTAGGATCTGTGCTTGGTAATCCCAGTGGTAGTTGTGCACGAAGTCCAAGATGTGTACAGATAATCAAGGAACGGATGCTCATTGCACTTGGGATAGTTTATATTCTCTCACCCTTTCTATCCTAGATTAGTAAATATTACTTTCCATTGCCTTCAAGAGTAGCATTAGATTAGAAACCACATCATACACCTCACTCTAGACTAAATAATATGTGACAAAGATAATACTAGTATAGGTGGGAAGATAGCAAACTGTGACCTAAGGCTAACTGTCAAGATGCCACAACTAGTCCGTCTACAGAGTTCAACCAGATTGCGCAAGTAACGCTTGTGTTCGTATGGTTGAGTGTAGGGGTACCTCGCCACTCATCATTGGCGCCGTTGCCAAGGACGATGCTAGTTATCTAGATTAGTTATATCATACAAGGTTGCTATAAAGGAATTAACAATATATCTTTTAGAAAGAAATAATTATTAAAAGTCACATAAATTCACACACAACTTCATAACCATGGCTCTCCTACAAGACTATAACAATGCCACATCTAGTCAGGAAATTCATTGGAGAACCAATGAATTAGATGACAATGAAGATTGGAGTACACAAACCAAAGTGGGGATTTCTTATAAACATAAATGAAGGCAACATCGTCCCAACACATGAAAGCATAACTTACATGATGACGATGAACCCCTACTGGCCACTACGAGCCTAACACAAATACAAGAGGCTATTCGAATCTCCCATAGGCATCGTAAAGAGAGCTAACTACCCAAGCTAGATTTAAACAACTTCCCTAATTTCTCAGGAGACTATGACTTAGATCCACATCAACACTTACAAGCCTTCTACGATGCCTGCACATGGAATGACATTGATAATGGTTGGCAAAAACTCAAGCTCTTCCCTATGACACTCATTGACCAAGAAAAAGTATGGTATAGATCATTAAAACCAAATTCAATATGAAGTTGATCAACAATAGTAAAACTCTTTAACGAAAGATATCAAACCTACGCAAGAGTGTCAACCTTGAGGAAACAAATCCAAGAGTGGAACGAAGCACAACATGAACCCTTGGACATGGCCTTAGAAAGATATTATGCACTGTTAAACAACTATCCAGGCCATGGATTCTCCGAGGAAAGGCTAATGTATCATGTCATTGATGGGCTTCATGATGAAACAAGAAAGACCCTAGGGATGTATGCCCAAGGTCAAGTATACAAACTACGAATCCATCAAGTCCAAGAGCTTATTAAGTAGGTAGCAAAAGAAGAAGGAGAAATGGCTAGATGGGAGAGTGTTGAAAAACATCAATGGGACCAAAATCTTAACTTAACAAAGGTCCATGATCATAAAAAGGAGAAATTAACCTATCACAAGGAGAAAGAATCATCTTTGATAATACAACAATCATTAGAAGAAGTCGAGGCAAAGGTCATATAAGATGTTGGAATGGACGTATAAAAAGTGTGGAGAATTTATCGATATTATTGGAGATAGAGTTTTGACAACCCAGGAAATAGGACAAAACATTAGACAATCAGAAAGAAGGGATAAGGAAAATAAGAGCTCAACTATCAATCATACGTATGAATGCAACATATGCCTGTACGATCACCCCAAGGGCCAATGCCCAATATTATTACATTCATATGAGCATTGGGGAAACATGTTACATCCAGAGTTTATACAGAGATATTGTGTTCGATCACAGTGGCAACAATCCCAGTCATGGGGGAGACCACCCCTAAACTGGAGACACCCTTCACATCATCCGAACCCAAATGCTTACCTGGTTCAACATCCTATTTCCCCATTTGGACCACCATATGCTATCTCACCGCATTACCATTCTCCTCAATACTATCAGCCCATGCCTTCAACACAACCACCACCTTGTGTGTCCTACATTCCTCCTCACTTTCAACATTCTCATTTTTCCCTCCTTCTACATCACCACCAATTATTCCTAAGGTGCCTGCACCACAACAACAACCCATGAACAGTACTTGTGCTACTACTTCCAACAGCAGTGAGAGACCTCAGCAACATCGAAGGCATCCCTTCTTTAGAAATGACCCTAGGAAGGGACAAAACAATTCCGAGGTCACTGCATCCTCCAACTCAACACAAGTCCAACATTGTGGTGCACCCTTATCTTTGAACCCAACGCCTCATGGTACTTCATTAGGGCCACCAACTAACACTCCAACAACCATATGGCCCAATGAACACAGGCATAGAGGGCAACATCTTGATCCTTGCATGCCATTTAATGGTCCCAAATATCATAGTGGGTCAACTTGCTATTCGGGAACTACATCATATAAATTGCCCCACCATGCTTACTACAATTAGGTGTGTGAACCCCGATGGGGTAAGTACAGCCAAGTTCCAATATTTCCAACATGCAAGGATCCCCATCGTCATCTATTAATCCTTGCTATCCTTAATCATTTAGCTATGAGGGATATCCCCCATTCTAATAGCAAGCAGGATTAATAAATACTTTTTATTTTCTTTAGTTTTACAACTTTTTCTTTTCTAGTTTTTCATTTTTCAATTTCTTGTTTTATCTTTTTGTCTTTTTGTCTTTTTATGTTTTTATAAGTAATCTCATCTATGAATAAAACACTCATGTGGCTTGTTGGTTGAGGTGTGTTCTATGTTATCAAGTCTCAAGCAATCAATTATGTGGACAGTGAGCCCATTACACCCACTCATCCATTCTAAAAATTAGAGGTTCTATTCGACGGTACAGTGATATTCTTGAAATTCTTAAAACTTAAAATTAATTTTGGTGTTCATTGTACGCCAAATGAAGAAGGATGGACCAAGAGGGAATGATCAGGGTGTGACATCAAGGGGACTTGCGGATTCTCTTTGGTGACATCTGTGGGAGTTATCATGCGATGTGGTTGTACTAAGATCCTTGTAGATATAATGAAAAATGGGAGTAAGAGTAATCAAAATG
>MNCI01012331.1:2344028-2357559 GCA_015680685.1 Gnetum montanum
TGGGTTAGTTACCTCATTTCCCAATCTCTACAATCCCTTCTATAGTTCATCTCATCTCACTGTTCATGTAATTGTTGCTCATGTCGTGTGTAACATAGAATTCTTACCTCATCCTGGTGATATTTACATGTGTGTGTTTTGTAGAATCAGTGTGGATTACATTTAACCCTTCGAGTGCCCATGGACACTTTTAAGTGTGGTTACACAAGGGCATTATAGGTTGGAACCTACTTTGGGGAGGACCCACTTGTGTAATCTTTTGTAATTTTCACTTATGGCACAGCTCACACACATCATTTATTACCATCAATGTATTGTTCATGATATTCTTTCCCTTATTACTATCCCTTCGAATTTCAACATTCCTATGAACCATCACATAGCCTTTTTCTCTACCATCTGAGGTCCTTATTGATAAATTCCACACCATCATAATTTTTGTGCCTTCAGAACTAGTTGAATTACCCTAGACCTTTAACAATCATCCAGATGTCCTTAGTTTACATTGTTTAATTTCAAAGAAATATTAAAAATTTGGTACATTCTCTAAGTGCCCTAACTTTGATGAAAATATATATACGTGACACCCCTGTGCTAATCAACATCATTTGCAACTATTCATGCAGGGCAAGTTTTTCAAATTCCTCTCTACGACTCACGATCACGTGTCCCTTGCTTTCATATCCATACCTCGCTCATTGGTACTCTGATTTTCATTCCGTTTGAACCTACTTGAACTCGGAGTGTTTAGCTTAGTCATGGGGGAGGGGCACACGCCAAATAATAGTGCATAAATTTTTTGAAATTCATCATCACCCAAAGGACATCTTTAAGGGTAATTAGTTGTAAAATTAAGAATAAAATGTGTCAAAAATAATTTCATCCCCTTAGCTATACCAGAAAATTAAATCTGGAAACCACCTAAGCAAAGAGGACTCAACATTATAATCTTTCAGGGACATGTTCTTCCAATAATTAACATCACACAAAAATAAAGTAAATCTATTAATGCAAGTAGTAAGGTATAACCTAACTTTGGTAACAACCTTACTAACGATTGGCCCCGTGTGATTGTAGATGGCCCTGAAACGCAAACAACAGGAAGGTCCTACTCGAGGTGGAAGCCAATGACCTAGGAGAGGTGAAGAACAAGTCCTTACCAGACAACATGTAGAACATGATGAACAATCATTTAGCATTCATAAAGAAGACCCTACTTCTATATAGTTCGGGTAGGCAAAAGGAGGAGCTGCTGTAGCACCTAAACAGGGACAACCTCTCACGTTGCCCTAGGATTGTGTTCAAGCTATCCATGAAAGGTCCACATTCACTGCAGTGATTGTGGAATTAAATTTTAAATCTTTCATAGAGTTTGCTCCTGAGGCTATTAGGGATGACCTCAAAGGATCTCCCTTATGGCCTACCCTCTTTGAAAGCGGTACCTGGTACTTAGGGGAAACGTACCAATTTTGGCACAATAAAGAAGAAGCCACCACGGTTAACAATTGTGGTGTGACTATTGATTTCTCTATTCAAGCCATTTCGGAAGTATTAAACCTTTCGAATACAGGGCCAAAGGTTGCTCAGAACCAGCTGAACACTTTTAGAACCGAGCAACTTAATAAACTGTTGACAGAGAACAAAAGGAACCACAATGAGTTCCATCCAATTTTATAATCATAGGATTTTCTTTTGTATTGTGTCTTAATTTTGTTCTGACTCCACACTATGGCATGAATCTATTCTAGCCAGTCAATAATCCCATACCTATTAACTGTGTAATCAATGGAGCTTGTTCTCACTTTAACTTGAGGACGAGTTTTCATTCAGTTGTGGGGGTATGATGAGTTATGAATTTGCTGACAGCTACGATATCGCACCCACGATATCGCACCCGTGATATCACATCCACGATCTCACTGCCGACGTGATATCGCATACGCGATATCATAGCCTAGCCGCGATATCACATATGCGATATCACAGCCTGTCTCCTCATCTATAAATAAGAGGTAGGTAGATCCGCTAGGCAGTTATTAGTCAGTTTAGAGTTAGTTTTGATTTTAGTTTTCATTTTCTCTCTCTCAACCCTTTTCCTCTCCATGTATGCCCGCAGTGTGGTGATTGTAATTGTATGGCATCCTTTATTCGAGTGTGACGTACTTGGACACGCACATGACCGAAAATAAAGATCAAGATTACTTCATCATTGTAGCATTCACTTAGTTTAACCATTTAATTAATTGTTATTTACTACTTTCCTAGTTAATATCTTCTCACCTTAAACTCATGTTAAAATGCGAAATGAGTATGACTTGATTACGAGCATTTAAGTGTGACTACTTGGTAACCCAATAGCGTACCTAGGATCTACGCTTGGTAATCCCAGTGGTAGTTGTGCACGAAGTCCAAGATGTGTATGGATAATCAAGGGACGAATGCTCATCACACTTAGGGTAGTTTAGATTCTCTTACCCTCTCTCTCCTAGATTAGTAAATATTACTTTCCATTGCCTTCAGGAGTAGCATTAGATTAGAAACCACATCATACACCTCACTTTGGACTAAACCATATGTGACAAAGATAATACTAGTCCAAGTGGGAAGACAATGAATTGCTACCTAAGGCTAACTGTCTAGATGCCACAACTAGTCTGTCTGCGAAGTTCGATCGGATCACACGTGTAACGCTTGTATTTGTATGGTTGAGTGTAGGGGTACCTTGCCACTCATTACTAATCAACTAGGCCCTAACTAGTCCTAACACCAGCATTCATTCCCACTTGCCATACACATCCTAAACTAGTGTAACACTACTAGGATTACCAAATGCTAATTGTTACTGGGTTACCAAGTGTTCCACGTATGCTCGAAGTGGTCGTATTGAGTGTGCTTACTTGGGAGAATTAACAAGGTGAGAGAGAGAACATTAATTAACTAAGGGTTGAAGAATTGTAAATAACATTAATTGAAATTAATAAATAAATAAGCTATTCTAAATGCTGCAAGGTTTATCATAAAGTTCGTCTTTATTGCCATACACAAGGTGTGCTCAGGTACACAATGCTCAAATAAAGATCTATTCACTCTATGACTCCTACTACGGGCACTCAAAAATAATTCTAACTCTGAGAAGGGAAAAAGGCAAGAGGTTGGGTAAGGGACTAAGATTAAAATTAACTAACTACCAAAACCAAGTGTGCCTACCTCTTATTTATAGGTAATGAGACAGGTTCCAACATTGGATGTCTAATATCGCTTGGTAGGCTCCGATATCATGGACTCGATATTATAGATGTGATATCATGCCCTCGATATTATGACTCATTAATTGATGAATGGATTCTAGTTCCAAGGATTAGTACTAGCTTTTAGCTTCCTTGATGAGTGTCCTAGGGAATAATTTGAGTTTCTGCCATTCATTTTCTATGTTTTGTAAGGCACATGCATCATGGAAAGCTTGTAGATGTGTCTACAGATTAGAGTTGTATCCCCCCTCAAATTTTGGGATATTATTCATGTTTAGGTGCTTGATTCGGCTATCTTTTCTATGCTTGGTTGGAATTGTAACCATCTCTGCAATATTAAGCATACTTTGAGTTGCCAACAAAGGTTCATCATCATTGTTGCATTTATGATGTTGATGATGGTTTTGGCCACCCCTTTGGTCTTAGTGGCCTTCATGGTCATTGTTGTCTTGTTGATCACCTTCATCATGATTATTTTGATGGTGCCTTCTATGAGAACTAGTAGATGAAGAGGAATGTTCAGAATTGGATGAAGAGGATGGAGAGGAAGGTGGATTGCCACTGCCACCATGGTGTCTACCACCACTTTTTCTCTCATTACAATCATCATCCTTAGATCCCTTACTATTGTAATGTTTGCTTGAATCCCTACCTTGGTTGTCCTTTTTTCTTGAACCTAATTTATGAATAGTGGATCGCAAGTTTAGGGTTGCACCCTTGTCACCAATAACAGGGGGTGGAGACTCTTCATGTTGAGAACCTTCAAAGGAAGGATCCTCATTATCATCTTGATTTAGTAGGAACAAGGGATTAGTGTAATGTTTCCCGTTCATAGCCTCATGGAGCTTCTCCTGACGTCAATCTTTCTTGCATCATGTTTCAGTGGGATAGTAGTTTCAAGTGTCATAACCATTCATAACATATTCCTCATGAAGATATATAATGCCCAACTTCTTAAGGGTTTGAAGCAGCATCCCAGGCACATATTGATTAGGGGGTAAGACAATGTTATCCTCCATATCATGTCATCATAGCTGTTCATCTTGATGTAAGATGAAGGTGAAGTCCAGCACATACTCGCGTAGATGAGTATATCCCACGTTGCACTCCTATGGGACCAGCGGTTTGACATCTTCACATCTATGGGAAGAAGAAGACATTTTGCAAAATGAATAAAATTATCAGTGTGCTTAGTAGTTTATATGTCGTTGAGAGTGATGTTGACCTTGAGTTTGTCCAACAATATGAATAATATTCACTAATCCTAGATAGCACACGTTTCAATAAACAAAGTCCCCTGCAATGGTGCCAATGATGAGCAGTGAGGTACCCCTATGCCCAACCATAAGAATCACAAGCGTTCACATGTGATTCAGTCGAATTTCGTAGACTTTGTAGCTTCTAGTGCACTAGTCTTCTAGGAAGTAAATCTTACCTTAAGGTCAATCGTTGTCTTCCCAATTACACTTGTGACATACACTGGTATGGTTAAGTATAATTAAGACATATGGTTTTTATCATTTTGTATTTTATGGGTTGGTATTCAAATGAAGATAAAAGTGATTAGATTAACTAATTTAAATTAACTAATTAACTAGTGTCTAACTAGTCCTAACATAAGCATTCGATCCCACTTTCTGTACATGTCTTGAACCCATGTATCTACTATTGGGTTACCAAGTGCTATGCTATTGGGCGTACAAAGCAATAACATTACTAGGATTACCAAGCGAATACATGCTACACTCAAAGTGGTCATACTTATGTGTTTAGTCTATCTTGCTTAATTATTTCATTAACTTAATTACTAGAAAATATTTAATAAATAACTAAAAACATTTAATAGATAATTGAAAACATTAAATGCATATATAAAATATTTAATTTATCCAGAATGCTACAAGGTTTATCAAAAAGTTTGTCTTTATTGCTGCACACACTGTCGTGCTTAGGTACAATAATGCTCGAATAAAGATCTGTACACTCAATGACTCCTGTTGCGGGCACTCAGGAGAAAAATTATAACTCTCAAATGACCAAACTGCAAGAGCTTCGCTGCTACTAAACCTCGGTTGCCATAAATGTGGCTGGTGGACATGTATATATAGCCGAATACAAACACTATGTACAAACACTACGTCAACGAGGTTTTGTCGACACAGCCAATAGAATTGCAACTCATCACTTCCAAATATAATATAGAATAATAGGCCTAATAACCTTTTACATACATTTGAAATTTACAGAAGTGGTAGGCAAAAAGCCAAACATAACATCATCTTGAGATAGCTTGCACGATGGAATAAGTTTGGAGGCCCATGCCCACATGTTCTAGGCGAAGAGACATTGCCAAAAAACATGAAAAAAATCTTCTTCACCACCAAAGAGAGGGAAATCAGGAGTGTGAATCCCAAGATATTCAAAACATTTGCCTATAGGTAAACCTTGGTGAAGAAGGCACTAGAGAAATTGTTGAATTTAAGGGAGAGTCAATAGTTTCTAAATTCGTTGGAAGAGGGGAATCCAGAATTTTTCCGATCCTTTTTTGTGCCAAGACTTGTTACATTATTGAATCACACTCGATGAGCCATGCAAAAGTTGAAAGGGAATATGCAGCTTATAAGGCAGAAGTTTTGACCCATTAATCTATTAGAGGCCATGAAAAGTACTATGCACCCAATCGTCCAACTACAAATGGCAATGAATAAAATTATAAACTTGAGCCAAGCAATGCTGCATTGCTTTAGAAACCTCATATAGATTATTAAACACTTTCCTAGAAATCCATTAATCAACCAGCCGAAGATAGTTGAGAGAAATAACTCCCAGCTGATAAGAGTATACATCTTGGGTTCACCTATATTTGACTTATTTCAGGTTCCAGCAAACGTTACTCTCGAACTCCTTTGTTATTGATGACAAGACGCCTAGCGTGCATTTACTTACATTAAAAAAAAGTGGATAATAAATAAAAATTATCGCAAAACACAGGAAAAGAAAATTAAGTTAACAAACGGATCAATGACACAGCTGGAAGTTGTTCGAAGTCGTTGATCTACGCTGGCCAAGAAATGCGCGTGCTGCAATGCCAGCCAAGCCATGGCTGCGACCAGAAAAGCTAAAAGCAAGCGCATGTGCGTGCTGCAAATTCAATATTCACGAAAGCTCTGCTTCGTGCAAGAGCCGCGGCATTTAAATTTGGAGATGTTCGCTTGACCAGGATCACAGCAACGGGTGCAGAACAAAGCGGCGGATTGAACGAGGCTTTCGATACTAACAATAAGCAAAATCCGCAGTGTGAAGCCCTAGCTGCTGCTGGTGCTACTCTGCTTGGCTCAAGAAGATCGTGATTTGGAAACCGAAACAATGCAGAGCTTACTGCAGTGTGGACAGGGCCAGACGTGCAGCGTTCCGTGCTGTTCTCCGCTCTTTCTCAATGCGCCGAGGCTGTCGACGTTGCCGCCTTCAGCCTTGTCATGGAGATGTCGCAGAAGTAGTTTTCGTCTCAGACGAACTGGAGTTAGAGTTTCTGCATCTTCAAATGCTGCGAATAACGGCATTTCGTCTGTATCATCGTACGATTACGACCTTCTTATCATCGGAGCTGGCGTCGGAGGCCACGGCGCCGCTCTGCACGCCGTTGATAAGGTTTTCAGTTGTTTGTTATATTGATTGTTCTTGAATGGAGTGATGTGAGCTGATTTTGGTGAAGATCTGAGTTTAATCCGAAATTCCAACTTTGAAGTTTTTCAACAGCAAGGACGTGTTTTTTTTGAATGCGCTTTTATGGAGAACTCAAAAAAAATTGAAGATGAGTTGGCTTTCGCTTCGATTTATTGATCATGTCGTGCACATGATCAATGTCCGATATTTGATGATGATGATGCACGCACGTAGTGTTCATGTTATAGCGCTATTGTATGCATGAATTCAAATGTTGCTGCCTAGCATTTGTTTCAAGTATTGTTGCTGGAGTTTCTTAACCTAGATATTTAATTGAATTTTTACGTTACTGAAATGTGTATACGGGTAGCAAGTCCTTGGCAATTCGTAGGCATTTTTTAAATGTCATGTATAGTTGCATAGTATGCAACCTGCTGGACCGAGACGGATTTAAATTATAATGAGATTCTGGCCGACCAAACTGTCATTAGCTCTCATAATGCCTGTGAATGCTGGCATCCAGGAGATGTAAAAGCGCTGGCTACTTTCTAGGGAAGATCTAACATTATTATTATTCTTAATGTTTGGGCAACCAATGAAAGGCTGCTTCTCAAGGAAATTAAGGGTCTATTGGCAAAGCAATTAATAGCCGTCAAGATAGCACATCCTTTCAATTACTTAGTAATTCTCATCATGATATTAGCTTCGAACCTTCAGCTGGATTCACGACCATATTGATAGCCGTTTAGTGGATGGATGGGAGCTCTCTTCAACGATCTTCCGTTTGTCAACACTTAAAACGTTCCAAATGCCTCGTAATGCCATGCCCAAACAACAACACGGACAATCCATTCGATAACAGTATTTCGTTCCATTACATTGTTTCATCAAGGATGCAAGACTGTACAAATGTACCCAAATGCAGAAAATTGCTAACCATAGTGCTGCTAGCTGAACCATTTAAGAGCAGACAAAAAATGATAGAAAAGAAAAGTAATGAAGGATATGCAAGTCGTCATGTTTTCTGAAGCATGCGGGGTTTAACTTGAGCTATAAACTTTGAAACTCTTATTATGAGTCAGATCCTTGTAATCTTACTCACTGTAGGTGTGAGTTAATGCTAAATTTTATGACACAGTACAAATATCTGCATGAATGACAAGAATCTAACACTGATGCAAAGTTGAATTTAATCAATGGATTTTCTCAATTGTTAATTTAATGAATCCCTTTGGTATGCCTGCACCAGGAAACTCTCCATCACACAAACCTTAGCATTAAGTACTAATCTACTATAGTATCATTGTTAGAAATGTACGGTCAACTAACCAAGCAAATTAATGGAATAGAAAATAGAGGGACACCAAGGCTTGTATTCATGTAGATGGAAAAAACATTTGGTAGGAGGAAAAAAATAAAGCATTATTGGATAGGCACTCTCAAGCATGAGATCAACCTTAAACGTTCCCAACAATCTTCATTTTGCTCACCCTGCTTGTCTGTGGCTTAGTTTGCATGCTTTCATGGAAATACTATATAAACAAGTTCATCCAGATGAAATTTGGGGTTAAGGGCATGAGACTATGTCTATAGACTTATCAGAAGCTGCAAAGTCTCAGGTATGTTGATGTTAACATTATAGCAATATTTTTTTAAGAGGCAATAACGGGCAATACACCTACCATATTGTTGTGTTGTTACTTTTGACCTTTTTCAATAGTATCTCGTAAAATAGTAAACCGATAAAAAATTAAGATATTCAAGTGATTTGTTCAAATTCTGACAAAAGCATTTTCTTGGTAAATGACTAATTTGTTTTCTTCTTGTTTTTTTTTTAAACAAATACATTTATGAGATACGTGGGACATGATCAATTGTGATGTTACTAAAGATTTAGCCCTCAATATATAAAATTGGAGAAAGAGAACTCGTAATGTTATAACTGATTGAAAGATAAGGCTATGCTGATGATCATGACAATATAAAGACACATTCTTTCACTAGGAGCTCGTGTGCCATATATGGGTTACTAAATCCTTTTTTAAATTGTTGCAAGAAATTCACAAAAATGTTTTTACTAATATGCTCTGTATGTTTAATGATTTATCAGGGTTTGAAGACAGCAATTGTTGAAGGAGATGTTATCGGAGGTACTTGTGTGAATAGAGGGTGTGTTCCTTCCAAAGCACTTCTTGCTGTTAGTGGTCGAATGCGTGAGCTTCAGAGTGAGCATCACTTAAAGTCAATGGGAATACAGGTAATGATTTTATTTTCATTGCTGCCATATTGATTGATATGTGTTTGAATACTTTTTGGTGCACATTTCAGTAGGATGAGAAGCCAGGAAGCTATTGTTTTCTTCATCTTTTCAATACTCAGTAAATGGCAATAGAAAATGGACAGAAAATGATCAGTCACATGGATTAAACTGTTTATGATGACTTAAATCCTTTGGATTAAAGTCACCAAACTAGAACGTGCATGATTAGGCTTGAGTTTAGTTGACTGAAAATTAAGGATTCAAATTTACATGTTATTAAACTTGAATGCTAAATTTAATAGAATGCATTTGTTTAAGTTGAAGAGAACATCTAGACTCATGGTTTCTATTTTTCTTCTGACAGACATTTATAATGTTCAATATTTATACGCTAATCACTTATCACTGTCTTTATGATTATGTATTCAAGATCTATATTTGTCTGTAGTATTCCATGTCTCTATTTGTATGCCAACAGACAGACACAAACACCGACACACACTTTTTTCAACATTTTTGTTACTGCTTAATATGTATCATCATTATCCTAGCCTTGTTCCAACAATATAGAGTCAACAAATTTTCAAGCAGCTTGATTTTGACCAAAAAACAGAAGTGGTTGGAATGGAACCCTAATCCTTCTTTTAAAGAAGTTGTCTTATCACTAACCTAATGACCATGAGATAATGCTTAATGTGTACATGTTTTAGAACTAAGTGCTACAAGTGCTTACTGAAATGTCCCATTGGTAATATTGAACTGTCTGCTATTTTAACATCCAAATGCTTATTGTAATGTGTTTTCCACTAATTGCATATCTAAGACACTGCAAATCATAGATTAATGAGCACAAGGAGTATGCCCATTTATGAAGAAAGGGAAAACACTTATGCGGCTATCTAACTAGTATTTATGTTTTCATGCTATGCTAAATGAAGTGAAAAAGCATTCATATAATTCAACAACTTGCATATTGACTATTCCACCTCCTATCTACGCATCTTCAAAGATATTCATGTTGCCTTCTATAGGCTATCTTGTAATTCAATTACAGGATGTTTTGTATCTCATTTATCCTGTTTTGGACTGCTTTATTTATGTGTTTTGTTCCATTGGCTTAAGCAAAAGTTTTTTTTTGAGTAATTTTCGGGAGTATATTATCAACAAAAATGTACAGTCAAGAAAAGTCATCAGGGGATAAACCCCCACCACACCTTACAGATCAAAACTGGGGTGCCTGTCCACCCAAACAAACCTATCAACATACCCCACGTGGAATGGATCACCCTAAACCAGAATCACAGTGAGACAAAATCAGGTCCCATGGACCTCTCAAATCAGACAGATTCGAACACCGAATCCCTACCACAGACCCCTGGACCAGCCCAACCACAGACAGAAACCAAATAAGACACAAAAATAATCAAAAACACAGTGAAACATCTGCAGACCCCTAATGGTGTCAGGGCGGATGCCCACACTTACAGTTAGGCCTCAATTGTGAGTGCAGTGTATCAAGCTGCACACAATGTGCTTCGGTATCAATGAAGGCAGTCGTGTTGAAAACTCTTGAAAGCTTTGGCCTTCCTGGCCTGCGTAGTAGCAGTACCCATGCCATCAGGGTGCAATTTCGCAGAGGCCAGTTGGATGTGCTGGTGCAACTCCAGCCAGGTTGCATTGCAGTTGATGTGCATGGAGATATAAGGGCGCTTCCCTTCCCACAGCGAAGAGGTAGTGTTCTGGTTAAGCAAAAGTTTTGAACAAGGGTTCCTTTCTTGATAAAGGCAATTATAGCCTATTTTAGTTTTTTTGTTTTCTTTTTGGGACAAGGGATATTTTATTTGTTACCTGATGAAGGAAGGTACAATGAAATTCTAGTGAGGTAATTAGATGTCTTTATTTTATTTTATTTTGGTTTTATCATTTAACATATTGTTTTTTAAGCATACTGTTTGGAATGAGTGATTCTGGATCCTCTTTTGATGCGTCAGGTTTCAGCAACAAGCTATGACAGGCAGTCAGTTTCAGATCATGCAAATAACCTTGCTTCAAGAATTCGGGGTAATCTGACAAATTCATTGAAATCTCTTGGGGTGGACATTTTGACAGGAGTTGGCACAATCATGGTATACCATTCTCTAGATGTGTTTTGTTTTCGATATTATATGCAAGATAAAATTTTGTTTCTACATTTCTGCTATTAGAAATACCTTTACGGAAATCATGCACTAAAAAAAACGGAGGACTGATGTTTAGTTAATTGAGTTTTTATCTTGTATTTGAGTGGTAAGTGAAAACATAAAATGCTGTGGGAAAAAATTAATAAAAGGGAATTACTAGGGACATGCAGTTCAATAATTAAAACAATAGAGACATGCAAATCACTATGTTAAATGCTGTTTGATATGCCTCAAACTTGCTGAACACCAATACTAGATAATGATAAAAAAATCAATGAATGTAAATAATTAGTGTGTTAGAGAGATGCATATTGTAAGAAACAGAATCTTTCAGAGTGTTGCATTCCTGTTGAAAGATTTGCTTTTGATATTGATATGGTTTTGGTTTGCATAAAGTGAACCAATTTAGGGTTAAGATTAAATAAGAGTTTGGTTATGAAGCCAGAGGCATCGGGAAAAAATTGAGAAATTTATGCTAATTATATAAGTGATTTTTATAAAAATCTAGAGGGAGGTTTGAGTTATCTGCCAATATTTTTTGATCACAGTTTCATCATCATCTGCAGTTAAAAGGTCAGAAGTTTGAGGTAATTTTTCTTCTGTAGAAATAATGATCTTGTTGTTAATGCTAATAGCCATAATACAGAACTAGAAGGGTTGTGAGACAGTTTTAGTTACAGTAAATATTATAGAAACATATTTTAACAGAAACTTCTTCATTGCAATGTATATACACATCTAGGTACATCTGTGTCTATATGTATAGCTACGATGGATACGGATATAGTTACTGTGTAATCAAAAGATTTGTAGATTTATAGTTGATGCTGTCTTAAATATCATTTCTTGCAACCAAAGTTGGAAAAATCAGATTGAATTGGAAAATTGGTGACCCCTTGGATAGTTCGGATCAGAACAAGGGACAAAAAATTGGATCAAGTTTGGGCAGAATTTCCAAGTTGTGGGTTTGATTGTAAGACTCATGATTTGGGAACCCCAAGTCATGGGCTCAATTGTAGTGGGTAGTGTTGAGTTATAAAAAAGTTCTACTTAATTTCTGAATGATCTTGTTAGCATAGTGGTAACAACATTCCTTACAAGAAAGAAGGTCTTGGGTTCAATCCCAATTCACTAATTCAAGTCCCATATGCAAGACTTTTATTAGAAGCTAATTTGTTGTTATTGGAAGCTGAAGCAATGTACCAGTTCTTAGCATTCTACTTGAATAATAAAAATAGCAATAAGATTTTAGAAGAGATCATCTAAAAATCTCAACAGGGGTGGTTCCATGAGGGATGATTGTGGCTATGAAAATGGGGTTATTGATAATATTGATACGATACTAAATTCTGAACAACCTTGGAAACTTTATATAGAGATAGTTTTAGATAGATGACAAAATGCGGCACAAATACTAAAAAGAGCTTCAGTTTTACCAGCAGAATATTAGAGATGCAAGACATAATGAAATAGAATATTTATATGCAGCAATTGCAACATCCATGAGAGCACCAATTTGTAGAGTAAGAACAGGATCACACCATCACTGAGTTGAATCTGGAAGATGGGACAATCAGCTACATAAAGACAAAATATGCTAATTGTGTTTACTGCTAGTAGTAGAAGATGAGCAATATGTATTATTAGAATGTCGTGGAATGGATTTCTTCAGAAGAAAATAACAAATCTCTAGCCAATCTTCGTATGAGATATTCTAGCTATTGGTGTTAGTTCTAGGGAATTATATAGAAGATGTACTCAAGTTACATGAATATTAAACACATCTAATGTACTCAAGATTTGTTGCTGTTGTATTTTGCACAAGTTTATTTTTTCTGACAGATCCTTTGGGTCTACATAAGTGTAATAAAATATTAGTTTCAATTTCAAAATAAAAGAAGGTTTTAAAAATAGATAAAACAATTTTTTTATGCCAAAACTATGTAGAAACTGAGAATCCTGCTGCAACTGGGAGATAGTTCTCTTGAATACTTTGTACATAAATCTGTAAAGATTGCAATATGTCTAGATCTATGATTCTCTACTGCATTATTGATTATTTAAAAAAGAAAAAGCAAATTTTTTTTGAGAGAATGTTTGGGATTATATTATGGGAAATTAAAATACAAGAGATAGAACAAAATTTAGGTCATCACCCTCCAAAGACTGGGGGGGGGGGG